>JANHAO010024235.1:0-11675 GCA_026873985.1 Saraca asoca
TTTTTTTTATTTTCAATGGTTCCAACGGATATTCACCAATTGAAATTTTTTTTAAACTATGAAAAAATAAAATAAAATAAAATTCGAACGGATTAATCCGTTGGAATCAATTTTCAAATGGATAATATCGATCGTGAATTCCGTTGGAATACTTACTCCAACGGAATTATCTCGTTGAAATTTTCGTTGGAATTAGAAGTCTACGATAAATCTTCAATTGGTATTCCAACGGTATTTATTCGTTGAATTTTTCGTTGGAGTGAAAAATTTGTTAGAATAATCCGTTGGAATTGGAAATTCCAACGAGAGGTTTTCCAACGGATATAAGCAGTTGGAATTTTCGTTGGAATTTCCATTTCCAACAGATTTGTTCTGTTGAAATTTTGTAAAATTCTTGTAGTGCAAGGGAATCAACTTGAGATTAATGCTTCCTTGATCACTAAATATTTATTCAATTATTGATCATATTCTATGGCTTAAAGTCATAACAAGAATCCTTGAAAATGATTGATGAGTCTAATCAGAACTCAGTCACAAATAATCCATCAAAATCTCAATGCATTGCTTGGTTTTCCTATCCTCTTTCTAAAGGTGATTATCAAAATCTCAATAATCATATTAATATATAAATTAAATGGATCTATTCAACTTAGATATCGTAATAAAAATAAAGAGGAAAGGAGAAGAAATGACTAACAAATTGAATGCAGAATGAAGTCTCAAGATTAATCTCCAAGTTAGCAACCCCTTAGACTGATTACAAGTTCATCCTTCCATGGAAGGCAGAAAACACAAAGAAAATAAGAAGAAAATGTCCTACACTTCTGCTATCAGAAAACTAAACTAAAACTACTCTAAAACTACTTTCAAAGCTGAACTAAAAGCCTCCTAAAACTAAAAGACTTTGCTGCCTGGGAAAAAGAGAGTAGGCAATGATGGTTGGTGTAGCTGGTTGCTTGCTGCCACTCTTCTTGCATGTTCTGTGCTCAATGCAGACTATTTCTTCTAGTTGTCTTCTGACTTACTGCTCTCCAGCTGGTTAAGTATGAGCTGGAACAAGTGATGGATCATTGGACTCAAGTTGCATGCCAATTGGGACCTAAAAATCCAATTATGTAGAGGCCCATTTAATTAACATTCTATCTCTAAATTATAGCTCTAATTGCATGCCCAATTTGCTAGATTCAGGTCTGGAAGCCTTCATAAAAGTTGTAGCATTATGTCTGAGCTTCCATTTGGGCTTAGTTTCACCTTATTTAGACTTGTATAACTCCAGATATGGCCTAATAAATTCTTAGAGGTTAGGCTACTCAAGACAGGTTGAGGCAGCATTCTAGTTTCAAATGTAACTCCAAATTCAGATAGCCAATTGTACAATTCAGTCTTGGAGGTCTTCATGAAGTTTATAGAGCTATGTCTTAGCTTTTCTACAAGATAAGAATCACATTAATTGGACAAGTGTAGCTCAAGTTATGACCAAAATACAGAAACTGCTCAAAATGGCCAAATTATACAGTATTTCTACAAAGATTCCAATTGACACAAATTATAAATATGCACTAACACAACTAAAAGTAAGTCATTTTGGACTTTAAAATGCTAAGTGAGAAGACAAATAACTGAGTGAAATATTTTGTTATCAATGTTGTCCATCTTCTTTTTCATTTCAGCATTTTTTAGCAAAGGACAAACATACAAAGGACTATGTTTTAATTCGACTAACTATATTTCATTTTCATCATCCATTTCTTTCTCTTCAACATAGACTACTTTTTCTTTTTTGAAAGGGAATTTTTTAATTTCCCTTTCTTTTTCCTTATGTAATTGCTAAATTTACCTTACTTTTTTTGGCCAAGTGAGACGTGTCAATTATATGTTGATTGACTAGCCTTTTTCTAATTGCAAAATCAAAACCTGTCGTAACAATTTTAACTATCTCATATTCTATTATTTAAATAAAATAATGGCTTCTTGTTTGTTAAAATCTGGATAGGTAATCATTAGCATTTTTCATAGGTGACTTCTTTATATTTAATAGATTAGTTAGATCGATCCTCATCTCACCTCAATAAATTTGATCATGGAATAATTTTTCTAATTGTGCCCAAGAATGCACAAAATTCTATGATAAGCCTGAATACTAGGCAAAAGTAGTTTTGGTTAAGGATAGAGAAGAAAACTTCATTTTCAAATATTCGTTCCCTATTAACTCTCGACATTCCATGGTGAATCTAGCTATATGTTCAATTGTTGACTGATTATCTTTACCAAAAAAATGTTGTAAATGTCGGCAATTTAAATTCTCTCGAAGGCTCTATTAGATTTATCCATTCTAGAAATGCACCCTTATAATTAATATAAACACTATACCCTCCTAGTTGGTTCAACAATTGTTTGAGCAGGAATTGGATATTTTTGTTTCAATCTTTGTAAAAAAGTTTGATTATGATTCGAGGTTTATTGGGGTTCGCATGTTATCATTAATTCAATTATCATTCCAAATCCTTTCTTCTCCACGATGAAGTATTTTAATTTGAGCATACTATGGTCATTCCATTTTAGGTTTTTCATTTTTGACATTTTCATTGCCCCGTTCCATCATTATGGTTGTTGTATTCATTATTATTAGCATTTCGACCATTGTTATTATTCTGATTATTGCCTAAATGTATTTCCGCACTTTCTAGTGCTTAATTCATTTTGTGTTGACTTAAGGCATTATTTTCTAGCATGGTCGAAGTATGGTTGCAATCTGCTGTGACGTCTTATGGACTATATCATGATTACTTTCATCTAGTTGTTGTTAAAAAAATATAACATTTTCAGGACTTAGACCAGAAGGATTTTTATGATAATTTTGATCCATTTGCAGGAAATATGACACGCTGTAAGGCATTAGCCCCTGAGTACTAGTCCATTATTGTCCCATGGTCCATTTCTAGCCGAATTATTGTTATTATTTCTGTTTCTATTCGGCGTTTTGTTGGTTTCTTCAATTTTGGTTTTAATTTTGGCTGTTTCTTTATGTATTGTTTTGATTATTTTGGTTGTTAACAACAACATTTTTAACAGAACCAATGCTATTGTCATTTTCATTATAATTAGGCCTCTCTTCATTTTTAGAACTTATAGTGAACATGTTTTCATAATTACCTGATAAAATAATAGCGCTTCTAAGGATCATACAAGATCATATGCTAGAAATGCGTTAACTGAGTCCCACTGAACATGCCAATTTGTTTTAAGCCAAATTTTGTAAATTGGAAAGTTTTGACTCAAAGATGGGATTCTCCACAGAAAACAAATGAGATTTTAATTTTTTTGAAAAATCCAGATAAAGTAATATGGTTGGAAGCAACAAAAATACTTAAAGATCTTCACTTTAGATAGTTGTGATTTACATCAAAGGTGAAATAATGATGCATTAAATTACAAGCATAGGAGTGGGGGATCCTAAAAACTATAAAAAAAATTAGTAGGGCACCACAAAAAAACACAAAGTGTGTTTGGGTAAGTTCTCATATTGAAAAAGATCTATCCCCTACCTAATGCATTAATGCCTTATTTATAAGAATGACGGGCTATTTTCTTCGATAATCACTCAAGAAAAGTGGTTCATATAAAAAAAGACACTAGTTCTAAAAGAAAAATAGAAAAGAAAAGAAAAAACAGAACAAATAAGGAGTGATGACATAACTACAAAATAATTGCTTCTCATTCTCCCAAAATGTGTGTTTACTTCCATTGCATTTCTTAATCACCCAATTTGTTTTATTCCAACAAGCATGTGGTCGACTTTTTGTTTCAAGTATTTTGCATTGGGCGGCTAACATGAGTAAACTTGCTTTCCCATCCATATGAAATTCAATTTTTCTGAAATATTTTTTATGAATTTTATCTTTATAAAATATTAATTTATCTAATTTTATTTTTTGATTACTATTCATGTAAAAACTAATTTATCCAATTTCATCAGTATGGAAATGAATTTAAATAAATTAATATTTTATAAAAATAAAATTAATAAAAAATGTTTTATAAAAATAAAAATGAAAAAAATTGAATTTCATGTATAAGAATATGAGGATTTAGTAAAGAATGTTTTAATTGGCTGGCAGCGTACTAAATTCTATATGGACCATATGCTCCTCCACTGGGTGGCGTCACATGATATGTCAGCACTTTTGGAATTCGGATGAGCATTATTATTAGTGGACGCGTATAAAAATATAAAAATATTTTAATATATATTATAATTGATATTAAAAAAATTCCTAATGGTGTGTATTCTTATCAGTTTTATAAAATTTTTTATAAATATTGTTTTAAAAGTTACAATTTATATAAAAATAAAAAAAATTTATGAAAATTTGAATATATAATTATAATTTTTTATATTTATTACACATAAAATTCTTATATACATACTACATGCTTGTAAAAAAAAATTTACAAGATTTTTGATAAAAAAATACTTTTATAAATTTTATGATAAATTTTTATAAAAGTTCATAATATTTATGATAAAGTTTCTTACACACTTGCAATTTGTTCTAAAGAAAATAAGATATTATATAAAAAATTATTTTGATGACTTTTATGACAAAGTTTAATAAGAATTTATAAAACTTTTGAACGTGTAACAAAATATTATCCAAATATTTTTAAAAATTATAAAGATACGTAATCATACCAATTTTCTTTTAAATAAATAAAAAAACCTCTACTACACATTCAAAGGGTCTTGCACTGCACACATCTTTTTCTTTGATGCGTGAGCAGAATAACTCTTTTTTTAATCAATTTTATGATTGGAGGTTGCTTGCATCCAGAATTTGCCGTCTGATGGTACAGTTATATCATTCTTCTTATTATTTGTGTGTATAAAATATATCAAATATTTCATTTAATTTATAAGATATTTTTTTCTAAAATATTATATCCTTCTATTTGTATTCGTCTCTTTATATTGTAAGTAACTATTTGCCTTATTATGTTAATATTCTTTCAAAAATAAATTGTATTTTATTGTGAATTTTTATGAGAATCTATGTTTTTAGATATGAATTAAGAGATTATTTTGAAATATATATATCTAAACATAACTCTAAGTATTGTTCCACTACTTCTTTTACATAAGTTACATAGTTCTTTTTTTTTTTATAAGAAAAAAAAATCATGAACAAGAAAATAAGAGATGGCAACATCGAATACGGAGGAACAGCAACAACAACATAGACAAATGACGAAACAAAAAAATTACATAAAAAAAAGAACACACATAAAGCCAAAATAGAAAAAAAAAAAAAGTCAAAAAGAATGCGTAGCAAGATAATAAGTTTGGAACTTATCGGAGTTCCAAAAATATAATTGTATAATGGTGATGTCTTGCAAGGAGTTAATATAAAATATTTATTGAATATTAATAATAGAATTTTTTTAACTGTTCTCCAAACTCTCACGTATACACCGTTCTAAACTTTATGACTTGTATTTGAATTTCACATGCTCTAATTGCATTAGTTACACTTAAAAGGAAAAATATATTATATTTTGTTTCAAAAAAGAAGAAATTAGCTTTTATTTTACTGTACTCTTTTTGTTTTTTAAATTTGGGAAAAAGGTGCAATGGATGATAAGGAAACTAGTGGTGGCGCAAAAGTAGGATGACCGCTTCACTTGAACGCAAAGCAAGGGAATCGTGGCATTGGTCGCATATTGTTATTAATACGCAACGAAAGTTGCATATTTAGACGACGACTTCCAAAGGTGACGCCACTCACTTTATCGAGTTGGGACTTGGACAATTCAGACAAACAGTACAGAAAAGTAGTTGTATGATTTACAAATGTGAGCCAATCCTCCTTTCCGTGTACATGGATTCAATTTTTTTAATTTCTAAAATTTTTCTTATTAATTTTATTCTTATAAAATATTAATTTATTTGATTTCATTATTTAAAGAATAAAATTTTTAATAAAAAATAAAATCAGATAAATTAATGTTTTAGAGGGACATAATTGATAAAAAATATTTTATAAAAATAAAAGTGACAAAAATTAAATTTCAATGAATAGAAAAGAGGGTTTACTCTACAAATTAAAAGATTAATCTTATGCAAGAAAGGTTTAATTATATTTGGTGCATTGGAATAATAGAAAGTAATTATAATTATAATTATAATTATAATTATATATATACTGACTTATCTTTCTCTGTGTAATTATATTCAATGCATCTTTGTTATGAATTAAGTTATGTTTTTTTATTCAATGGATATTTGATATTTTTTAAGGTTTTTTTTTTTTTTGTATCTTAGGATTGAAAGTTTAATAAATAAATAAATTAGCCATTCATACTATCACTAAATAAATAAGATCATTGAATATTATATGAATTCTATGTGAAGTTTTATCATACAAAAAAGCAATGATACCTATGTTGATGATATTGAATGGATCATAAAAGAAAGAAAGACACGAGATCTATAAGATCCATTTATAATATAAAAATTATATTTATTATTATATTTATTTTATTTATTTTAAATTAAATTCATCTATAAATTTTTATTTTTGAATTTATAAGTAAAAAATTCAAAAATAAATACATAAAATAAAAATATTTGAAATAAGGATTCACATATTTTCAAAAAACATCTCATAATTTTTTTTATGCAAGCATCTAATAAAGTTTAGAATGAGAAAGGATATTTTTCCGTTGACAAAAGCTCATTTATAGCACTATGGTCCTATGTACTGCGGTCATAGCCTGCCCTTTGAGAATTGTCAGAGTCAATATTGACGGCAAGGTCTCTGCATTGTTGTCCATAAAATTCACTTTTTAATAATTACTTTGTTCACACTATGTGTCGCACATAAATTCTCACGTGTTAATACGAAGTATTAGCCTCGCAGTGAATGTGGCTCTTCCGTGTAGGAGTTTTGAATTTCATTAAAAAATTCGTATTCTTTAAAATTTCAAATGCTTAAAAAAATCACATCAAATAAATTTATAAGAAAATTTGAAATTTTTAGATTTTAATTATAATTTTTTAAAAAAATATTAAAAAAATGAATTTTGATATTTCATTCAATTATTAATTTTTTAAAAATATTATCAAAATAATTAAAATATTTTATAAATAAATTATATTTTTATCAAAATATTTTGAAGTATTTTAATAAATAATTTATATTTTATTTCATTAAAAATAAAGAAAATAAAATTTATTTGAAGGTTGAATAAATAATTTTTCAAATTTTATGAGAAATAAAAGAAAACATAATTTTTTTAAATTTTAAATTAATAATTAATTAAATAATATAAATATATTTTTTTAAAAAAATTATATTTCATATGAATCTTTACCGATGATGAAACGATTTTAAAGAATTATTGTATGTGATAGACAAGTATATCAAAATTCCATGTTGCAAAATAATCAATAATCAACACATTTTGAAAATGCTCTGTGCAATCATTATTGTCATGCTCCAATCGTTACAGCCTGGAAGTGATAATCTAGACTCTAGACTATCTAGTGCATTGTATAGGGTTTTAAAATTTTATATAAAATATAAAAGTTATCTCAAAAAATTCGTATTTATATAAATTTTTAAATTTTATGAAAAAATTTAATATTTTCTATAATTTTTTCATTGAGCATAGTAACTTTTAAATAAAATTTAAGTTTAAATGATAGAGTTATAATTATCTTCGGTCATATAAATCATGCAAAGTAAAAAGTTAAATATTTAAAAATAATGGTTTGTAACTATGAATAATATTTTCTGTAAAATTTTAATTTTTTTAATTTAACTTTAAATGATAGAATTACAATTATTTTTGTCATATGAATCATGCAAATTGAAAAATTAAATATTTATAAATAATGGTTTGTAGCAATGAGTTTAATATTGTATCACATAATTTGTAACAATGAGTTTAATATATTTAAGTTTCATATGAATTATTCCAGCATTTATAATTTCATGAAAATATAATATATCATTTTTGTTATTTAATATAAATATAATTTTTTTAAACAATTCTCAGGTGACCTAAATTTAAAATGTTGAGAAACTAATAGACTCATGTATCTGGTTATCTATTATAGTTTTGTATTTTGGTTTAATGTGAGACCTTTAAAAAAAAAAAGAAAATAGTCTTATGAGGTGATTTATATTAAATTTTGCTTAATAAATCTTAATTAATGGCAAGGGTACTCAAAATATTCCAAATGGGTAATCTAATTTGTGGGTTACCATATAAAGTGGTAGTTGATTCAGTGTTGGGTTTTATCATTTGTATTTGGAAAATGTTATGAATATATTGGATTTTATCTAGAAGTTTCTATTTGCTTCCCTGTTGTTTGGATTAGCAGGGTAGCTAATAAAGTTGTTTATGGTGGTGCCAAATAGGTTTCTAATTAATGCGGATAGAGTGATTTTGTGTCATTCTTAAAAGTAGGGTGCTAAATGGACCGGTTCGTGCGGAGCATACTTAATCTGTGCAGATGTAGACCTAATGAGTTTGATCTGTTTAAATGCGTATTTAAACGGATCAACTATTGTCTGGTGCAGTTCATAAAAAAATATGAATCAATCTGCTAGATTCGTGAATTTAAGACTAATTTAATACTAAATTGATCGATTTGTGCGGATCTGCATTAATCCACATAAATGCGGGCTTAAATAGGCTTAATCCGTTTAGGTCCGCATTTAAACAGACCAATTATTATCTGATCCAATCCGTAAAAATATACAGATCGATCCATTAGGTCAACCGATTTTTGATTCATTTAGCACTCCTAGTCAAAAGTTTCTCTTTTTGCTAATGAGACATGTAATTTTGATTAATAAAGTTTGAGATTTCTTGGAGAATTGTAGGCTACCATATATTCTTGTCAACGGTAAAGTACGGATACAAGCAAGTTTTAGTATATAAAATATGATTGATATGTTGGCAATGTTATAAAAAGAGGGAAACTTACATTTAAGTTTTTTTTTCAAGTTTAATTTAATTATATTTTCATTCTTTTATTTTTCCTTGAAAATATAAACTCCTTTTTTAGTTATGTATTTTAAATTTATAGTTACATTTCTTGTCACAAATAAATAAGATATATTTATGAAAACAAAAAATAAAAATATAACTAAGCTAAATTTTAGATGAAATGAGTGTAATATTTTTATAAAATATAAGAAAAAATGAAAACAATTTACTCCAATAATTTTAAAAATTTAGAATTAAAATATTAAATCATACAAAATATTGAAATTAATACCTATTGTTTACTTACTTAATTATTTTATTTAAATATATGATTTTTCATAAATCTTTTAAATAAATATCACCACATAAATAGATATTTTCATACTATTATTGACACACAATAATTTACCGTGAGTTAAAGAGAGCAATAGGCAGCGAGATTATTTTTTTTTATTGCCATGTGAGACACTATGTACGCATAATAAATATCACACATTTTAATTACTTATGATTCCAAATTTAATGGCACTTAGAAATCGCATGTGTGTGTGTGTTTTTTTTTTTAATTTTTAAGGAGAGATTTAAATATGTTTAATGAATAAATGAAGATTATTATTTTATTAGAGGTGAGATAGACTTAAGGCGTGCTAGGACATATGTCTCCCTTCAATTTTTGTGCTTATTTCTTTTTTGACGTAGAAGTATTAAATAGACAAATTAAATTGGATTGAATTTAGTTTGCACAGATGTATTCCTAAACGTAATTAGCTTGTTTGGGTTCACAATTAAACGGATTTAATTTTTTATGGTTTAGTGTTAAGATGGATTAAACCGGTTTGTTAGTCAGTTAGCTTTTGAAAATTTTTAAATATTTAAGTAAAAAAATTTTAAAAATAATTTTAAAAATTGGTTTCTTTTTTTTTTCTTTTTGTGGAATTAGTTTCAATTTAATTGAGTTTTACATTTGAGTTAACATGAAGTACACTTATATAATGTGTCATTCTGGTTTAAATTGAGTGGTTTTTATTTTTTTTTAAAATAATATAGGTAAAATAAGAAGACATGACCAAAGAATTCTAAAATTTAAAAAAAAAAAAAAGATTGATCTGTTGGTTAGTCGGATCTGGTTCACACAGGTTCAATCCATTTTTGAATGAGCTACAAAATTATTAGTGCGGTCCTACAAAAGTTTATGAATCGATTTGTTTCATTTGTAGACTTTGGTTTATTTAACATCTCTATTTTAATGCAATAAGATTCTTTACTTACTTACGAGTTTTGTTTAGAATCATTTTTTTAAGTAATTTTATTTCAATTTATTTATAAATAATGTCAAAAAATGATTTTAATTTATTTATAAAATAAATTATTTTATTTGATATATGTTAAAAAATACATAAAATTAAAATTAAAATAGATTTTAATAATATTATAATAAATAAAATATTAAAATAAATGTAAATTTTTTTTATATAATGTGTTTTAGGTGAAATAAAAGAATTCTAATAAAATATTTAATAAATTTAATCGATTTTATAATAACATAAATATAATTAAAATAAAAATTATAAGTAAAATAAAATAAAATGAAATCTCTTTTAATTTAAATTCAAATATTGTATAAAAAAGAAATTCATTTAAGAATAAAATAAAATTTTAATTTTAATAATTTCAAATGAGGAGATAATATATATTATAATTTTTCCTTTTTTTATTGCGTATTTGACTTTCTCTAATCAAGCTGTACTAACTCATGATTGTTAACTTAATACGTATTAGAATTTGTTTTAAAGATAAAAAAGTTGTATGCACGTATAACGTGCTCATAATTTTCACAAGATAACAAGTGATAGGTAAGTTGTAGATGTGACACACACGTATAAATAACCACTACTATATATATCGGGATTAAAGGGTGTGAAATTGCACGTCATGTATAGAGTTGGAGCACTAAATTCACCACCTTTACAAGTGGACGAGTTTTTAACGCACTGGATTCACTTGCGCCTCACTTTCTTTTTGCTTTGTTGATCAAAAATCTTTCTCTCTCTCATACCATCTCCAATGGAAGATGCTCAGCTGGTTCTTAATCTTAAAAATTGAGTCAATCTGAATTGTATCATTGAAGCAATTTCAGTTGATAGCCACGTGAAGACATGATTGCTTACAGAAGCTACCGTATCTTAAACATAAAAAAATAATTTTTCTGCATTCCTTCCTATTCTTTGCCACTGGCACACAGTCGGTGTCTCAGCCACCGCACGCATTCCTCTACCACATGCCGTTGGCCCCAACTTCGACTTTGAGTTTTCGACGATTTCTCACCTACAGTAAATCTTCGAAGTTGCCGTTGATTCAACTATTTTGTATATTTGATTTGATTTTATCGTGTTTGATTGATTGTGCATTTTGTTTTTCTCTTTCTGCAATTGCTTCCTACTCTTCGACACTTCGCCACTGGCATGCAGCTGTTTGGTGTCTCAACCGCCGCACGCAGCTGTTCGGTGCCTAGAGGTGCCTTTGTCTCTGCCTGATCAAGAAATACCTGAAGAAATCTCCATCTATTAGTAAGATTGAATGGTTCGCCCTATAGAATGAAGCTTGAAAACCCTTGCTGATTGTTTATCCAAGTTTGTTCTCCATTTTAGCACTTTAATTTCACCACCTTTTCTGCAAAC
>JANHAO010024236.1:0-11675 GCA_026873985.1 Saraca asoca
TAGATGGATTTTACTGCTGCAAGAATTTGATTTTGAGATCAGTGATAGACCCCCCCCCCCCCCCCACCCCCCCCCCCCCCCCCCCCCCCCCCCCCAAAAAAAAAATGATGGATGACTGGAACACATTGGGGGAACACCACCTGAGGCTTAAAGAGTAGTTACAAACATTGATTTTATTTTTCTCCTCAAGATAAAATCCCAAACAAGGGAGAGAGAACAATGAAACCCTTTGTTCCCTCTCCTTTCTCCTCAGTGAAGACAAGCTTTCTCAAAAATTAAAAAGTCAATGTGAATAAAAAATGTAAATTCATGAGCTAATGGTTGACAAGTAATATTTATAATATAAAAAATTTCTTTCAAAGACATAGAAAGGGATATAAAGATCTAAATACAAACTCAGAGATCTGAAAGAAACCTAATGCCACTACCACAGGAGTTGTATTTTTTTTTTTTTTTCCTTTTCCAGGATAGGAATTCATGAAATGCTGTGCTATCAAATTAAATGCACCAAATTTTGCCCGTATGATAGTGATCATTTCGTTTCAATCTTAATGATGCAGTGCATGTTCAAACTTTAAACTTCTATATTGTAACTTCATATATAAATTCAAAAGTTAAAAAAAAATATATATATATATATATATTTACCCCGCATGTCTCTTTGTTACAAAGACTGTGGTCACTTCATAATTAATGTTTAACTAGAAAATAGGAGAACAATGTATTCTCAATGTTGCCCAAACAAGGAGAAAGGACTAACCTAATGGTGGTATATCTAAGAACTTGGTAGGTAATATATTTCCATATGCTGCTGTAATACATAGTTCTGGCTGCAAAGTTTTCAAATGTGACAAGAAAGTGTCCTGCATTAAGAAAAAAATGCAATACTTCATTTTAATAAAATTACCATGTGTTGCTGTAGTGCACATGCTTTGAGTAGGGGAAATGGTCCAAAATTTACATTCTTCCAGTTATGATATGTGCTCCAACTTATTTTTTGACATGGGAGTGCAATATTTAAGTTACAAGATGCAAAGGCATGAAAATTTTAATCTTTCTTCAAAATCAAACTTCACAAAAAACATAAGCTGATACACACAGTGATATTTTAATACTTTAATATTAGTTCATCTCAAAGAGAACAACTAAAATTTTGGAATACAATCAAGACATGTATGCAGCATGAAAAGGAAAAATATAGCCTACAAAAGGGGAAGATTCTCACTAAATAACAGAATTATAAATTTATAAATATACATTTTATCTTTTTGAGCAAAATGCAACCATCATCTTAATATATCAAAAAGCCTGAAGCCCACACTACTTTTTCGTGTATTCAACTTCAGCTTAGGTTTACAAAATCTGTTTCTTGCCCTTTCTGTGAGCTTTTGTGAAATCTTTCATGGATTTCCATTTATCACAAGACAAAATATTAGAACAGTATTACAGGCTCAAACCATACCAAGCATCTATATAATTTCATGGACTAAATATGCAATGCCAATCATCCAGTACCAACAATTAACCACTGCAATCTCCATTCCCCAAATTAAAATTAAATTTAACACCATAGACAAACAAAAATTACCTCTCCAGCCCGTTCAGGTGTGAAAATGAGATCAGATGAAAAGCCCTTATCAAGTGCAAATTTCGCCAAAGGTGAGGGCATCACCTTTTTGCCCCTATCCCTTCTAGCAGGTGGCTGAGTAACGATAGCTGCAACCTGAATTATACCAAATTAGCAATGCAGAACATAAAAAACAGAGTAAATAATGTGTACTGGACAAAAATTTTTAGAAAAATAAATGTCAGGATTTCAAAAATAAATCTTCTGAAAGTACATCTTTAACACAGTATTAAGTAGAGGTTGAGTTTAAACATGAGCAAAAAGAATTATGATAAAACACCCCATTCTTTGCTTTCAAGTAATTGTAAGGTTTCTAAAATGCAGCAGCTACACTGATGTAAAATTTAGAGCAATACCTGAAACAAAGAGTCAGGAGCAGTAGAAGCATTGAGTAGCGCATCAAGAACAGTGGCTGAGACCTGAACATAAGTGACAGAATTGATGAAAGAGCAATAGAAGATTCACAAACACAGAACAACTGCAGAGAGAGAGAGACCTGAGGGGAGCCCAATAGAACAATCGACTTCTTCTTGGAAGACAAGGCCAGTGAGGGGAACGAAGTGGCTCTGTGTAAACAGCAAAACCGCCGAATCATCGATGAGGATTTGCTTAGTCACAAACTCAACTGGCTATGGTTTGATTCTCTTGGTCTGCTTGTCTTTGTGTCTCCCTGCGGAATTTGTATAACGTTCGTTTACGGCAGAATTTTACTATCCATCATTACTCATTCACTGCGATGTAAAAATATTTTAAACTGGTTACTCGGTGCACCTATAAATCATATTATTTAGGTTAAATTATTTTGTTCATTATAGATCCTCTATTTTTTAATTAAATCTTTATAATTTAAAATTTTATAGTACAATTTTTTATTTATTTTTTATTTTTTTATTAAGCATCTTTTATTAAATTTTATCAATAATCAATACAATAAATAATGATCTATTAATAAAAGGCACGTAATTCTATAATTCTTTATAAAAATAAAATGATTTTGTAATATAACATAATTTGTTCTACAATATTTATCACTTCAAAGCACAAATGCAAAAAAAATGTAAATTTTAATTGAAAATCTGCTATTAGCAGAAATTAATCAGAAAGTCATTAAAAGTATTAGAATTAAAAATAACAAATAAGTAGAACTCTATTTTCAATTTTTAGATTATAATCTTGTAATTAAAAATTGAGGGAAGGAAGTAATTTAACCTTTTGTTCTCAAAGACACCTTAACCAGAATGTAGTTATAAGTGTAATGGAATTTTGCCGATGCTTTTAAGAAATTGAACAGCCAAGCTAACACTTCAAATTTAATTGTGTGTAAATTTAATTCATGGTTAGTCTAAATCTTTTTATCAAATTTAAATCTGTTCTCAGGTGGTGTTTAACCAGATTTATTTACCTAATCAAAATCATGTTGCATGCTACATTATAATAAAATTGGGATCACTTTATTATATTAATCTTAAATATCATATAATTGTTCCGTAGAAAAGGAATTTGGAATTATATCCAAGCTTTTTATGGTGATAAATAATTTTTTTTCCCATAATACTGGACGTTCACTTTATACAAAACCTTCAACTTTTCCTCTTTTTTTCTACACATCTGAATTACTAAGTCTTGAACATTTTTCTTGGAAAAACATTCCGTTGTCTAGAAGATTACCACCCACTGAAGATACTTTCTGTACAAATATAATTTTGTTTTGGAAATTAATAGAAGAAATGTAATCAATTTAAAATTATCTCATTTGAGTCTTAAAACCTAACAATATTACCGACATGCCAAAACTTGGTCCCTCTCTAAGGAATCACAATCAACGATCTCGTCATTTTCAAATGTAGTTCAATAGAATACTACCTACACACTTCTTACTTACACACTTATACAATCTAAACCAAGTTAACCACACCAGTGTAAAATAAAGAAACCAATTTGACTTTGTATTATGTATGAGTGTGTGAAGAATGTCTATCAGCAATACTTGGTTTGAATTCAAGGAACTCCAAGCTCCAACCCCTCGCAATCAATGCTCTGAATGGCTAAAAATCCCCACAGGCACTTTTAAAAGATTGGCTATGACAATGATGACATGCCCAACTTGAAGGTGTAAAATCTCAAATCAGTCCCATCTAACAAGCATATCATTATGGACTTCATTTTCTAAGTAAACAATTCATATTAACAAATACTGTCTTGCCAACCGGAAAAATATATTGACACGATTTTCCTGTATGAAGGCTACCCTATCAGTAAAATATGTCAGGCTTTTGGTGGAAAATGACAATAATGGGCCTTCTCCACCTGAGAAGTATGACATCGGTAATTGTTAGGAGTTGGATGCAATACATACACATATTATCTAGGCCCTTGGATTACACAAAAGGCTTAACTGAGGTTTTCCAGCATTCACAATCACAATGTCAAGTCAGGATCATCTTCATAATCAAAATCTTGTTCGCTTGAAGCCCGGACTCTTTTTGCATCTCTTGGGCCACCTCTTCCTTTCTTGGGTTTACCCCTGTGCCATAAATCATATTTGCAAGCACTCAATGCAGGATTCTTAGAATTACAACATCATCTTTCTAATAAATTTTATACATTCTGTAGATGTTTGTGAAGATTTGTGCAACAGAATTTAGCATACTAAAAAGTTTATTAATTACAACAGAATTTTGTACTTACTGCCCATTTGCATAAATTCCACCTTTGGAACGACCTGGACCAAAATCTGATCTCCCATCTGTGACAAACACAAAGATTAAGGGACAATAAAATATATATTTTTTATAGAAAAAGAAATACTATTGAAGAGAGGAGAAAAATACAAGAAAAGAGGATAAGAAATCCTCAATAGAAAGGAAGAAAACTAAAAATTACGATAAAAAACAAAGGAAACTGTCCGATCAAAGATCTAAAATAGACTTCCAATTCCTTTGCAAGTCTGTCACACTTATCCCTCAAAAGGAAACATGAGCTATAAGCCAATGCAAAGTGACAAGCAAAATTTTATGACAAAGGTTAAAGAAAATACATGTCAGAAATACTATAACAGGAAATTTATTTGTGTTTATATGAGCTCACCATCTCGTCCAGCAGCAAGCTCTTCTGCCTATAACAATAGTTAAAGAAAATACAAGTCAGAAATAACCTATCCAAGGAGAAAGATGTCATCACTGTAATTAAGAAATGGATTACAAATAAGAATGTAAGAATCTCCATTAGTGAAACTAAGCAAAAATAAAAACAAAACAGGAAAAGAGAATTTCGGAGGATGTCTTGAAGAGGATGCCAGGATCACATGCAGTAAGAAATGGGTTGAACTAGGAGAGATCTCTGTGTTCAGCTGGTATATTTCAGTACATAGAACTGATAATACTTAATTCTTTGTCAGGCCTTTCATTTTGATGCTGCTGGGTTCAAAGTTAGATTTGAGGCATGTTTGAACTAGAATATTTTTGCTTTCTAAAATTGTTTTATTATAGAACTGAGAACAGTTTTCAATATAGGCAAACCAAAACACTTCGGATACATGAAGAGGATGAGCAATCCTCAAAAGAAAGAAAACCTTCAGAGACTAAAAGTTACATAAAAAAATAGAACCACTCAATCAAATTTCTTAAACAGAATCCCAATCCCTTTACAGATCAGTCAAATTAATCCATCTGGAAAAATCTATAAGCTTTAAGCCAAAGTGAAGTAACAAATATAATCTTATCCCACGCCAAGAACATAGGCTGATATTGTTGCGTAAAAATTCTAGTATTCCTTTCCACCCATATACATTATACAACAATAAGTCTTGCAACTTCCCAAAGTGCACTGTTTTTCTTGTTATTACCAAAACTTGTTTTGTAGGTTTCAGAACAACAATTTAAGTTAGTGTTATAAAACAAACAAAAAACAAGTTTACAAAACAAACTTTTTCACCCTTTAATTTTTTTAAAAATTGAAATTTTAAAAGAAAATGAAAACCAAATAGATCCTTAATGCTATAATATCATAGGTGACAAGTCAAAAACAAATCACAGAACTAGAGCTACTCTCATGGGATAATATTTCATATCTCTACTGTCAATTGAATCTGGAGACTTCTATAAACCAAAAAGATCACTATTTCTTATATCAATTATCAAATGCAGAATAAGGAACAAACATATAACTATTCACAGCCTCTAAAATTTTGCCAACATTTACTGTCTCCATAATGCTTATAGGGAGGCTCTGAAATGTTCTCTGTTCCAAATCAATCAAATGCTACCTTAAACAGCAGTCTTTGCCTATTGCCTAACCAACCAACTGAATTCTACCCCCAAGCTACAATAAAAATTATGGCAAGTTAGTGTCATAGTCTATTAGGCCAACATCTAGTTTAGAACCAGATAAAATGGAATATGATTTCAGTTACAGCCAGCTTATGATTGAACTTCAAAAACAAAATACACACCGCTGGTGAGGTCACAGAAGATAATGAAAAGAGCCTATCTTCTGGCTGAAACTTTCTAGACCGCTTCAAGCTGCCACAAGGAAATAGTTTAACTAATGTCACAGAAACAAGAAACATAAATCAGTCTGTCCAAATCAAGACACAGTTGGATATACAAAGACATGCAAGTGCATCACCCTCCATTTGTACACCCAAATAAAGAGAAAATATATATACTTTTATGTATCAGACATATATATTGCAAAATATATAAAACGTTGATCAAAAGAAAATTAATATGAATGACAGAACATGCCTACTACTTAAACACCTCAACACTATTCAAATTCATTTTTACATCAAATTGAGATGGGTTCAACTGTTACTGCATGTCCATTATGGTTTGAGCAACACTAAGTCACTTGGCTCAAAGCATTTCAGAACTTTACATATGCATCTGAGCATTAATTTAGTCAAGCTAGGAAGAAAACTCAGAAACAGAAAAAAAGCTGATGCAATCATGAGAGGACAAGAAAGAAATGAAGACCATTCTAATTTACAAATAGTAGGCAGAGAAGAAACATCTCACATACAGGGCAGTGTTCTTGGATGAAGAAAGGAACCCTTCAAAACCTTTCAAGACATTGCCACATTGTCCGGGATCCTGTAGATAACTTGTCTCCATGTCATAAACCTGTCTTAGAAGCAAAAGGTAGGCTCCTTCAGCCAAAGAACTAATGTGGGGAGTGTGATTAGGAGTTTAACTAGATTGTTTTATCTTTGATTAGTATAATAATACAACGGCACCATAGCATTCCACTTTAACCAGCAACAAAGATTATAATAACTTGATCCAAAAGATAAAAAAAAATAAGTATTATACAATTTGGAATCATAAGGTTGACAGATAAAGAAACTGCAAAGTGAAAAGATTAAGAGAAAAGACAATATTAATTATGTTACTTGTATTTTACCAACAACGAACTTATGCTCAGAAAAACCAAAATTAGCATAAAAAAACACCTGCTTTTCTATGTTACGAAGCTCCTCGTGAAGCTTTGCTCTCCTACTAAGTAGGGAAGCTAGCATTACTGAAGGGTTTGCAGTCCCTTTTTGTGCTGAAACATCAGAACCATAAAAAATTAGAAATTTCACAGTAGATTAGGATTCAAGCTTCAATCAGGAACAAAACACAAAACAAGCCTCTCATTCAATCCTGGGCAAACAAAAGAAAAGAAAACACTATTTTTTTAACAGATACCTTCAGATTCCATTTCTGTGCAAAATTTATTTGGCAACAGAAAATCCTAATTCACCAATGGTAAATACTTGGGTTTGCCTGCAGTTTGGGGAAGATCAAAAATACAAGTTTTGAGATATGTTCTGGATGGGATAAGGGGAAAATTCAGGGATGGAAGTAGAATTTGTTGTCACCTGTTGGTAGGGAAGCTCTTATCAAGTGTAGTAGCCTGTGCAATTTCAACCTACCATATGAGAATCTGTAGGATGAGATTGGAAGTCTAGTATGATGAATCTCAGACTTATCCTTTTCAAGTTGAGCTGATTAGTTTAGTGCCTCTAATATCCAATACCTGTCTGTATGCGTGTTCTAATTTGTCCTGCAACTTTCTGCCAAGCCCTTTTAAACAGTACCAAATTACTTATACTCACGAGCTAAAGGGTTCAAACTTCAAAACTTCCACCACCCAAACCCCTATAATCTGTAAACATTAGTAAGCAAAAAACATACTTCAAGAAGTGTAGAGGTGATGTTCAAGCACAAAGAAATAAAGAATATTATACAGAAACATCTGATCAAAAGGCTAAGTTTACAAATAGTCACATTTCAGAAAGATTCAGAGAACATGTGAGTGTGACAATCACAACATTGTCAAGCTTGTAACATAAATTAACATTCAGAAGTCTATCAAAAGGAACAACTATGATCAGATTAGCAATGAATCAACAGGTCTAATATTTATATTTAAAAAGAAAGTAATTCTTTTAAAGATACTGCAGCTGAGCAGTCATGCGCTAAGATGGGCCAGGCCAAGGCCCATGAAAACTAATGTTCTTTGAGTCTTGGCCCAGGCCCAAGCCCATTAAAATTTTAGCCCATTATTTAATTACACCTAAGCTGAAGCTTTTGGGCAAAGGCCCATGGGGCCACTATTTGCTTTACACTGTTAAACTTTAAAACAAAGGATGAAATTACAAAGACAGAGTTGGGGAATACAAATTTGCAGAAAGGTTCTGATATTGCTCAAAGTCATTATCCTTTATGAATAGGAACAGATACAGGTGCTGGAAAAAGGAAATATCCTTCCCTTTTAGAGGACAACCTAAAAGGAATAGGAAGAAAAGTTTATTTTGCAAATTTACAAATGATAGATTTAACTTGCTCACAGTCTCCTTCATGAATAGGAAGTGATGCAGGTACTGGAAAAAGGAAATACTCTTCTCTTTTAGAGGACAACCTAAAAGGAATCGGAAGAAAAGTTTGGAGAAACAAACACTGACCTCCCCTATAATATTCAAAAACTACGCAGACCTCCCGTTTAGTTTCGAAACCTAGACAAGACCCCATTTAATAGATATCCATCTGGATATTCCTCAAAGATGCCAAGATTTTATCAGAAAATAATGTTTTAATAAAATGAAAAATCTAATGACTAAAATGCCCCGAATTTAATATATAGCAAAAAGAATTTCTCATTTTTTTCCTTCCCTAGTTATAGTCTTATATCATCAATCAATAGTTTTTATTTTTCCTGATTTTTATTAAAATAACGTTTTATTTTTTTTTCATGTTTTCCTTTAAGGAAAACTATCTAATTTGTGATATTGAGTCATTACTGTTGTACTAAAGTTCTAAATTCTCTCTGCCTCACACATACAAAGCTCCAAATTATTAATGTGCTCCACAATCTACAAATAGCCTTGAACAAAAGAAACCAGCCAATATATAATCCACATAGGGGTAATTTTGGCATTTTTCCAATCAAATTTAACCTTTAATGGGTTGACTAACGTTAAGTTAACAAAAATTACTAAATAGGATTTCAATGTAATGAATTTCAAACTTTAGGTGAGGTCTGTGTAGGTTTTGGAGGTTCGTGTAGTTTTTTAATCCTATAGGAGACGTTAGTATATTTTTCTCAAAAGCTTATTGTGCAAATTTACAAATTAACATGTAAGAGGCAAAATTCTAATAATAACAGCCAAAGAGAAAAAAAGTAAATACCCAAAAGGACAGCCTAAATGAAATCGAAAGAGCAAGTAGAAAGCAACAAGTAACAAGATAAAACAGGGAGGCTACCAAACTCACCCTAAGGACTCTCTTTTGAAAACCCTATCCACATTGCAAGCTATAAATCAAAATGCAATATCCAAGGGCTATGCAAACTGAACTGAAAATTTGAGAATCTTCACTGATATATCAAGAAGCATTACTATATTCACATCGAACTACATGATCAATTAGAAATTTAGCAATATATGCACCAAAATGTTTGAAAAGAAGCCCAAACAGAGGATGCAAAGAATGGTAGCATGCTTCCTTAGGCATACTTCCTTTCTCACACAAGACATTGAAATAAATAAAGCTTCCTCCTCAAAGTTAACATTTACAGAAAAAAAAAAAAAAGGGTAAACTGGATGATTAAAACCATCGGCAAACTGCATTTGAAATGGGTCCTTGACAGAATCCTCTGAGTTTAAGTGAAGAATTAAAAAAAAACTATAAATAAGAAGTAGCCCCACATGCAGTGAGGTAGGAACAGAGATGGAGTTTTAGAATACTCCATTTCTCCGTTGTTTTCCTAGTGATATCAGATTAGAAAGATAACAAAACTGATTTCAAAAGCATGGCAAATAATTCTAGACACCCATTAAAAAAATTACCAAAGAAAACAGCAAAAATAAACCCAAAAATGACCAAGAAAAGATCAAACACACCTCAGGTTTTTAATACGGTTCAGCTCGGAATCAAAAACCGAGTTCAATGAAGAAATGTGTTCAGCTTGGAAGTTAACGGAGAATGATAAGCCGACGTTGACAGAGAAATCTGGTTAAGACGATACACGGCGGAGAGGAAAAGAGGAATTGGGAAATTTGTTCATGTCCTTTCGGACCTGATGTTCAGAGAATTTAGGTCTCAATTTGTTGCAAGTCCGGGTCTGGCATGGATCTGACCCGATATTATCCAGTTTTATGAAATCCAACCCGAAAGTGCAAAACGGGTTTAAAGACTTAGCACTTAGCAGTCGAGTTTTCCGGACAAGCCATCAAACTAGCCGCCATACCCTATTGGAAGACGTGTGGATACACTCCCAGAAGCAGTAGTATGATTAATTTCTCGTCTAAATTGTTAGTCATTGGCCTTGCTATTCCATTCTTTATTCAGAGTTTTTTTTTTTTTCGGTGTGAAGGAGGTTTTCCACATAAGCTACAACAAATGGCAAAAAGACATAAAAAAAACAAAACCTAGAAATAGTAAGTAGGGTTTTGGTACAATACCTCTTCCAAAAATTTTATGAATTTTTATTGAAATCTAATATAAAAATTATAAAGTTTAATAATTTTTATATAAAATTTGTATAAAAAATTATAAATATATATAAATTTTACATACAATAAATACATAAAACCTTGTAATTCCATTACTTAAGGTTGCAAAAAAAAATAAAAATTTTTGGATATCTATAAAAAAAAAGCTATAATTTTTAATGAAAAAATTATAAAAGTACATACTGATATAATTTTTTTAATGGTATACCGAAGTATAACCCAACTAAATATTGTATGAGTGTTGTGACAAGTGAAAAAAAAATTGCAATAATGCTTCTGTACATATTTAAAAAAATTCAAATTCAAATTAATATGTAATCTTGTAAGTTCTGTGAAAAAAAAATCATATTTTTCATAATTTTTTCATTAAAATTAATAAATTTTATATAAAAAAATTTAAAAAATCATTACAATTTTGAGTGATGAAGTTACAACTTTTTATATATTTGTTATAAGTAAAAGCCCTACACTTCTTAAAAAATTGTAAGATTTTATATTAAAATCTACAACTTTATGATTTTTACATTAAACTTTTATAAAACTTGTAAGAAAATTTAATACGTACTAAGCATTATCCAAAATTTTGATGTAACAAATATATATCAGAACTTAGACTCCATCTGTTTTGTCAAAAGGCATCTTTCATAGAAAAATCTCATCGTTACATATCAAAATTTGAGAATATGATTGACATAGATTTCTAAGTGATAACCTACAAAGTCATAAGTTCATAGCTTATACATTACATAAAACTAAAATTTTAATAAATGAAATACGTGCTTTATTCAAATTTAAATAAAGACAAAGGCTATGTTTAGAAAAAAAATAGCTGATAAGCTAGCTGATAAGCTAGCTGAAAGCTGAAAACTGTTAAGTCAGTTTATTGAAGTAGAAGTGTTTGGTAAAATTAGCTGTTAAGTTAGTTGGTAAATGTAAAATGATATAAAATGGTATATTTATATGAATTTAGAAAAAATAATTTTCTCTTTGAAATAAAGGATATTTATTTTTTTATCATAATTTTCATATTTAATATTTGATAAATAAAAT
>JANHAO010024237.1:0-11672 GCA_026873985.1 Saraca asoca
ATCAAGAATCATGGGTGAGGTGAATCCTCAATCCTAGGCTTTTCCTATTTGATTTACTTATTACTTTTATATTAGACTATTCTTTCTCTTGGCTATTTCTATTTGATTTAGATAGTTCTAAGTGCAATCTTTTGGTAAGTTGAACAAAGATCCTTGCGGGATTCGACCCGTATTCGCCGATCTTTTCTACAGCTATGCTGTGTGCTTGTAGATATTTAAAACATCAATACATCAGACTGTTAATTCACCTATTCCAAGCCACGTTTCCAGCAACATGTGTCCAGCAGTTATTGCTGAATCAACTTAGCTTTTTTCGAGGCCATAAATGGTGACAGTTGGGAGAATGAATCTGGATCCTTTGGTAGAGCCGACCCTGGCTCTATATAAGGGAAAGATAATCCCTTCTGATTCTGCACTTGAGCAAACCATGGAATTTCCTGACAAACCTCTGCCATTTTCGACATTCTGGCCTTCCTCAGAGGTGTGTATGGTCTATTGCATGGATAACTAGGAGGACTTATCTTCCTAGATAACATGGAAAGATCTCATATGGATCCTAGACTGGGTCCTCTCGACTTCGCCGTGAGGCAGTTGTTCGACCGACTAAGCTCCTGGGGCTTCCTGATTAGCTTCCTTCAGGAGGAGTAGGTGGTCAAAGATGAAGGGATGCAGCACTACTGCTGATTGTGCATTGGAAGAAGAAAGTTGCAGTGTGCGATCCCTAATAAACTGAAGTGCTATCCTTCATGGCCGATCCTTCTTCTTTGTCATAGGTTTTTCTCTTTGTATTTTGTTTAGCCTATATCCAAAGCTTTTTGTTGTAGATCTACCTCATTGAGGTCTTTTAATGAATAAGATTTCTTTTTTGCAATTTCTGCTTGTTATCTTTGTTTCTCATATGCGTATTGTTTGAGTGATCTGAGTGATTTGCACACGTGTGAGAAGTTGCACGAGAGGTGACTTGTTCGCAAGTGAGCTACGAATTAGAGCAATCCCGTGTCCTAGCTAACCTTGAGGCCAGTTGAATAAATGATTCCGCATGATAGCTGTGAAGTTAACAGTGAGCGATCTTGTGCTCGGGCTGATCTCGTGGCCAAATAGATAGGTGTGCTTAAGAGCTGCAAATTAATTGAGTTCACATGAGAGCTGCAGAATAAAACGATTCCATTATCTTAGGCAATTAATCAATTCATCAATTCTTTACACTTCAGCGATCACGGAGTCATGCTAGCATTGAGTGTTTAAGAGTGTCTCTACACTTTAGTGAGCACACAGCTCTGTTGGCATTGCGAGTTTATTTTAAGTGTCTCCATGCCTCAGCAGGCACACAGTCGCACTAGCACAAGTGAGTGTTTTTTAGTGCTTCTGCACCTCAGCAGGCACGCAACCGCACTGGCACAAGTGAGTGTTTTTTAGTGCCTCTGTACCTCAACTAGCACGCAGTAGTGCTGGCATAAGTGTTCATCAATTCATCTCTGGAAGAAGCTTCGGGGAGCCTCAACCAAACCAAAGATCATAGCTGGCGTCAAGTCTCACATGAGAATTAATGGAAGTTGACCGCATGCAAGATGTGGGAGTCATTTTTCCTCATAAAATTGGAGAGACAGAAATAACAACATCGAGCCAAATAACAAATAGCCTTCAACAAAACAAAGATAGGGCGTTTTATTCATTTCAAATTCTCAGGGTACATAGTCAATGTATGATTCAAATTGTGCCCCCTGGCTCTCGGTCAATATTTGGCTAGACAGGCTGGACCTACTATCCCGCGAGTTGCACCACATACTCCTTTAGGCGGCCTTTCCTGATCAGGTCTTCAATTACGTCTCTGAGAGCCAAACAATTTGAGGTCCCATGCCCAGTCTCATTGTGATAGGCACAGAACTCATCCTTATTCCTTTGCCTGGATAGAGTTTTCAAGGGTTTAGGCCTTCCAAAATTCTCTCTATCCTTTTCTGCCAAGAAAATCATATCTTGGGAATTCAATAGGATGCTATAGGTGCTGTGGCTACTTGAGAATGGGGGTCGCTCCTCCTTGCCCTTCTTAGCAGGCCGACAGTCGGGGTCGTTGCTCCCATTTCCATGATAACCTCTCTTTTTATTCTGAGTCAAGCCATTTGACTCGGCCTTCTGGGGGCTGAAGGTTTCGTCCCATCTAATCTGCTTCGTTGTCTATTCATAGAACTCGCCCAGGTTACCAACCAGAGATTTATACAAACTCTTGAAGAGTTTGCCATCTCAACATAGCCCCGCCGAAATAGTAGTGGGGATGGCCTCATCCAAGGGCTTTTCCACATTATTAACCTTGCGCCTGAAGCGAGCGATATAGTCCTTCAGCGTTTCATTTTTGTCCAAAAAAATTGTAGGGAGATGGCATGGGGGTGTGAGCTGCTTCTTCAGTGCCTGATATTGGTCTAGAACTTATCCTGACACTCCTCCCAACTACCGATTCTACGAGCCGGGAGGCTCCTAAACCACATTCGAGGGGCTTCACTCAAAGAAATGGGGAAGACACGACACCTGACCAAGGGGTTATAGGTTTGGAGGTCCATCTGGATGTTGAACAAGTTTAGGTGGTTATGCAGGTCACTTTCTCCATCATACATTGGAATGGCTAGAGCCTTGAGCTTGCATGGGAGGGGTTCCTCCATGATTTCTCTAGAGAAGGGAGTGTGTCCTCCAAAGTGACTTTGGTTACTTCCAGCCTATGGGCGCCTCTCCAAATGCTTAACTCTTTGAAGGAGGTCTTTCACCAAAACATCCAAGCCCCTCGGTCCTTGGCTAGAGACTTGATGGTTTGGTTCATCTTTCTGGCCATGTAGGTGGTGACCTGGAGTTTGCTCTTGATCAATTTCCCTGGAGTGTTAAAATTTGGGTATGATGGTTTTAGCCCGCCTTTGCACATTCTAAACTCGTGCTTGCACTAACATTGTGACCGTTTTGGTCAGCTCTCTCATCATGTGCTCAAGTTTCTCCTGGCGTTGAAGCCAGGCTTGTACTTCATCAGTGTCGTTGGCAGTGGGGATTGGCTGCATTGAGCCGGCTAGAGGGACGCTGACGATTACATTGATAATGAGGGTAGTGGGCGAGTCTGTCATTGAGAGATGACCATATGGAGTATGGCATTGCGTGCTTGAGGCTCTGGCGGCTCTTCTCTCGGCCATTGTAGCTGGAAATGAACCATAATAGGTGAGATCCCCATAGATAGTGCCAAAATATTGATGTCAAATTTTGGTAATGGTCTAAAGTCTGGCCAACGGGAAGATTCTTCGAGATCTCTGACCTTTTTTTGGTTCAAATGTAGTAAAACACCAAAATAAATAGAGAAGAGGAGAAGAGCAAGAAGAGAATATAGGATTTAACATGGTTCGGCCAAATTTAGATGTCCTCAGACCCTACGTCCATGGTAGCGTATTATTGAGACAATATTTCTACAATGTTACAATGTTTGATCTCAATTTTTGGCAGAGTTCTGGCATGGAAAGAATGGCCTCCCTTGTAGAGGGACTCCTTCCTTATATTTATAAAGGAAAGGAGGTTATAATGGTAATTACATATGCAACAAATAAGTTACATCAATATTTAATGTACATGACAATGTATATAGACCAAATTTCCCTTTTTAGCTGCTGTAGGTTGCCTTCTGCGAATGGCCTCTACTTGTCCGTTGGGGCAAGACATGACTTAATCTTCTGCTTGGCAAGCCTTTGGGTCACTGGCGATGCTTTGTTAATTAGGTCGCTTCCCCAACCCTAGGGATAAGAAGGTCGAGGTTGTTCCTTCGTGCACGAGCTTCCCCTGATGAGGTTGCTTCATGGCACGACATGACGATAGAGCGATTCTAGGCATGCTTCGAGTTGGTCCTTTGGTCGTTCTTGGGCCCCTCGCAAGCTCCTTTGGACCGAGCCAATTTTCACATATAACAAAAGTTTAAAGAAAACTATTGACATTGAATTTTGGTATTAAGCCAAACTCTGACCAACGGAGGGATTCTTTTGGGATCTCTAATCGTGAACTGGTTCAGACACAACAAATTAGCAAAATACACAAAGATGGAGGGAAGAGCAATGAAGAGACACAAGATTTTTAACATGATTCGGCCAAATTTGGATATAACTGGACCTTACGTCCATGGTAATGTATTATGGCAAAGGTGCTTCTACAGAGTTTCAACATTCAAATTCTCTTCCCTCTATTTTGGTAGAGTTTCTGCATACATAAAAGATGATGCTCCCCAAGTAGAAGGCTCCTTCCTCATATTTATGGAGCAGAAGAGGCTACAATGATAATTTCATATGTAGTAAATCTATTACATCAACATTTATTGTACAAGATAGAATGGATAGACAAAATCTTATTATTGAGCTATTGCAGATTGTCTTTTGCAGGTGGGCCCGATGTGTCTCCTGGGCAGAGTGCGAGCGAATCTTCTGCCTAGAGAGCTCTCAAGTTGCTAGTTATACTTCATCGGCTAGATCATTCAACCCGGGGAAGTGCTCATCTTCGGGATGGACCGATCGAGTTTGTTTTGTCATGCATGAACTCGAGATAGGGAGTTCAACTTGTGATGTGACCTTATGGTAGAGCGATCTACATATCCTTTGAGTTGGTCTTTTCGTTGCTCTCGGGCTACTTGCAGGTCCATCCAGGTCGAATCGATTTTCACATATAACATCAGACCCCCAACTCTCAGCTTGCTATGTGGGCTGGGAGTTGAGACTCTTCAATATCTTGTTAGTTAAAGTCTTCTTCCAAGACTATTGTTTCATTCGTTCTAGGTCATGCCTCTCATGGCACATGTCCGATGATCATTGGTAAGTCAGCCTTAGCCTTTCTCAAGGCAATAAATGATGATGGCTGGGGGGATGGATCTGGATCCTTCGATGGAGCTGGCCTTGGTTCTATAAAAGGGAGGGGGGATCCCTTCTATCATTGCGTTGACCAAACCATGGAGTTTCCTGATAAACCACCATTGTTTTCGGCATTCTAACTTTTCAATGGGGCGTGTATGGTTTGCTGCATAAAGAACTCTGAAGATTCAACTTCTCCGATAATATGGAGAGATCTTATATGGTTCTTAGACTACGTCCTCTCGACGTTGTCATGAGGCAATTGTTCGACTGGCTAAGTTCCTAGTGCTTCTTGATTTGCTCCTTTCGTGAATCAGAAGGGAGCTGGAGGCCGCAGAAAATAAAGAGCTATGGTGCTGCCACCAGAGGTACATTGGAAGAAGAAAGTTGAAGTCCTTGGTGGCTCACGGGCTTTAATCAGCTAGGGTGAGGCCCTTCATGGCCAGTCCTTTTTCTTAGTCATAGGTTTTCCCTTTTGTGTTTTGGTTGGCTTGTATTCAGAGATTTCTGATGTAATTCTGCCTCACTGAGGCCTTTTAATGAAAAAAGTTTCCTTTTGTGATTTCTGTTTGTTGCCCTTGTTTCTTGCATAAGCACTGTTTGAACAATCCATGTGATCTGCACATAGTCAGAAGAAAGTGTAAGAGCAGCAGACACTTGGTCGCGAATGAGCTGTGAGAGAGTGATCTCTTGCTTGGGCCAATCTTATGGCCAAATAAATAGATAAATTAGTAAGAAGACTTTGAAATGATAGATGAGTTCACATGAGAGTTACGAAATAATAGAGTTCACATGAGGGCTGCGAAATTAAAAATAATAGAGTTCACATGAGAGTTGCAAAATTAATAAGTGAGTGATCTCATACTCGAGCCAATCTCATGGCCAAATAAATAGATTTGCATGAGAGCTGTGAAATAATAGAGTTTGCATGAGAGCTACGAAATTAATAAGTGAGTGATCTCATGCTTAGGCCAATCTCATGGCCAAATAAATAGATTTGCATGAGAGCTGCAAAATTAATAAGTGAACAATCTCGTATTTGGGCTGATCTCATGGCCAAATAAATAGATTCACATGAGAGCTACAAAATAATAGAGTTTGCATGAGAGCTAGAAAGTAATAGTCAGTCAATCTTGTCACTGGGGCGAATTTGTGCCCAAATAAAACAATGGTCAATCTTATGGCTGAGGCGATCTTGTGCCCAAATAAAAGGTGACTGATCTTGTGGTCAGGGCAATCTTGTGCCCAAATAAAAGGTGAACAATCTTATGGTCAGGGCGATCTTGTACCCAAATAAAAGGGTGACTGATCTTATGCCCAAATAAAAGGTGACTAATCTTGTGATTGGGGCGATCTCGTGCCCATATAAAAGGGTGATCGATCTTGTGGTTAGGGTGATCTTGTGCCCAAATAAAAGGGTGCCAGTTAGGTGAATCACTTGTTCGAAGAAAATTTAAAATTAGTAGTAGTATTCAAAATGTTTACATAATTCACAAAAATTACAAGAGTTTAAAAGATAGTCCTGATAGTAGGAGACTGTTCTCGCTTGGGGTCCTATCGAGGTGGCCCAAGCCACTGACTGGAAGGCTACATCATGTAGTCATGCAAGCGACCTCTTTTGATGAGATCTTTGATAGCATCTCTCAATGCCCAACACTCTGAGGTGGTGTGCCAGAACTTGTTGTGATATGCACAGAATTTTCCATGGTTGAGTTTAGACTTGCTGGGAGTCTTCAAGGGTGGAGGCTTTCCAAAATCCTCTTTATCCCTTTCCATCACAAAAATCTTGTCTTGGGCATTTGACAAGAAGCTATAGGAGCTATGGCAACCCGAAAATGGGGGTCGCTTATCCTTGCTCTTCTTAGCGAGTTAATGATCAAGACTGTCATTCCCATTTCCATGATGACCCCTCTTCTTATTTTGGGTTGAACTGCTCGCCTTGGGCTTCTACGGGCTGAAAGTCTCGTCCTATCTAATTTGCTTTGCGGCTCACTCATAAAATTCCCCCAGGTTGCTAACTGGGGATTGGTACAGATTCTTGAACAACTTTCTGTCTCTGTGAAGTCCCGCAAAGATGGTAGTTAGGATGGCTTTGTTCGAGGGCTTCTTGACATTGTTGACCTTGCACCTAAAGCGAGTGAAATAGTCTTTCAATGTTTCATGCTTACTCTGGAAGACCGTAGCAAGATGGCACAGGGGCACAAGTTACCTTCTTGATGCTCGGTACTGGTTAATGAATTTCTACTAACACTCCTCCCAATTGTTAATGCTGCGAGCTGGGAGGCTCCTAAACCACATTCGAGGGACTTCACCCAAAGTAGCAAGGAAAATGCGACACCTGACTAAGGAGTTATAGGTTTGGAGGTCCATCTGGATGTTGAATAGGTCCAGATGGTTGTGCAAGTCGCTATCTCCATCATATAGTGGAATGACTGGGACTTTGAGCTTGTACAGGAGGGGTTCCTCCACGATTTCCCTAGAGAAGGAAGTTCGTTGCCTAAAGTGGCCTTGATCATTTTGAGCTTAAGGGTGCTCTTCCAAATGCTTGACTCTTTGAAGGAGATCTTCCACCAAAACATCTGGGGCCCCTAGTCCTTGGCCAGAGACTTGGTGGCTTGCTTCACTTTTTCGACCGTGCAAATAGTGATTTGAAGTTTGCTCTTGGTTGATCTCACTGAAATTTTTAGCTCCAAGTATGGCGATCTCAGCCCGCCCTTGCACATTACGAGCTTGTGCTTGCACCAACATTGTAACCGTTTTAGCTAGCTCTCCCATCATGTGTTCAAGCTTCTTTTGGCACTGGAGCCAGGTTTGCACTCTATCGGTGCCATTAGTGGCGGGAACTAGTTGTACAGAGCTAGCTAGAGGAATGCCAGTGGTTGCTCCGATAACAGGAGCGATGGCCGAGTCCATCATCGAGACATGACCCTCTAGAGGATGTGATTGCACATTTGAAGCTCTGGTGGCTCTTCCCTTAATCATTGCAATAAGAGATGAAATAGAATAGGTGAGATCCCCACAGATGGCACTAAAATGTTGATGTTGGATTTTGGTATTGAGCCAAACTCCGGCCAACGAGGGGATTCTTTTGGGATCTCTGACCGTGAACTGGTTCAAACATAACAAATCCGCAAAATACACAAAGATGGAGGGAAGAGCAATGAATAGACACAAGATTTTTAATGTGGTTCGGCCAAATTCGGATATAACTAGATCCTACGTCCATGGTAATGTATTGTGGTGAAGGTGCTTCTATAGAGTTTCAACATTCAAACTCTCTTCCTTCTATTTTGGCAAAGTTTCTGCATACATAAAAGATGATCCTCCCCTAGCAGAAGGCTCATTCCTTATATTTATGGAGGAAAGCAGGTTACAATGGTAATTTCATGTACAATAAATCTATTACATCAACATTTATTGTACAAGACAGAATGGACAGAAAAAATCTTATTATTCGACTATTACAGATTATCTTTTGCAGGTGGGCTTGGCATGTCTCCTGGACAGAGTGCGAGTGAGTCTTCTGCCTAGTGAGCTCTCAGGTCACTAGTCATACTTCATCGGTCAGATCATTCAACCTGGGGGACGTGCTCGTCTTCGGGATAGATAGATTGAGCTCGCTTTGTCATGCACGAGCTCGAGCTGAGGAAGTCAACTCATGGTGTGGTCTGATGGTAGAGTGATCTGAATATCCTTCGAGCTGGTCTTTCTGTCGCTCTCGGGCTGCTCGCAGGTCCATCCAAGTTGAACCGATTTTCACATATAACAAAAACTATAAAAACATTAATTGTCTATTACTTTTAATCTTAATCTAGTGTGTTGCATATATATTGTTGCACCTATATTTTTTCTCTTATAAGGCACAAAGTCTACATTGAATTCATTCTTAATTCTATCTATTTTCTAAACTCAGATTATAAAACTCAAATTAGTTTTCATGATAAAATAAGATATTTAATTCAAGTTTCGTGCATCAAATGTGAAAAACAAGTTTTTTAACAAAGTATATGTAACATATTTATTTGTTTAAAGTTAAAATTAATAAAAAAATTTAATACTTTCATAATTTTTTCAAATTTTAAGGGGTAACTTGAAACTTTTTTGAAGTTTTAGAGTGTAAATTATATATTTTTAAAATTTGAGAGAGTAATTTGTCACTTAGTAAAATTTCAAAGGTGCAAAAATTACTTTCCCCTCTAAACATGTTAGTATTAATAGGTTGGGAGCACAAGATTTATTTTGGAATAATAAATAATAAATTATAAGGTCTAATCTTATATGGCGATGAGAGGAGTAATAATCTATTTAATACACACACAATATTCTAAGTTGAAATTAAGGATGATGAAGTAAAAAACTCCAAAAATAATAATAAATGCTTGATGAACTATTAAAACTGTTCAAAATATGCCTTAGATATGTACCTTATTTCGCTTCACATATATGAATAAATATTTAAAATAATTTTGTTAATATCACTTAGGTAGTACTTCATTTCACGATGACAGCAAAAATTGATTATGACAAAGTTTTTGTAAACAATTCACAATTTGTAAGCTAATATAGATTTTCAATTCATGTAATCTCCTTTTTCTGTCCAAGGAATTTCCTCAAATAATATAAACACCAAATAAAAAGGAGTGAGTTCAAAAATATCATAATAATGAAATACATCATAAGAATTATTTTTATGCCAAAAAGCTATTGTATGCTTAAGTATGTTGAGAAAAAAATTAAATTGTAAAAAATCGATTGAATTAAACTAAAATTAAGTAATTAAAATTTAAACATGATTTGAAATGGGTGGATTTTTTTTTTTTAAAAAAAAACATCAATTTATGATTAAGAATGGTTGAAAAAAGTTTGAACCACTTTTAATCGAATCCGTCCAAAGTTTTATCCAAAGTCAAGTAAAACTTTTATTGAGCATTGTATTTTCCCCTTGTTCTAAGCTTAAATCCAATAAAACCTTTATCTATTATTGTGCAATGTACTGTTAATTATTTGCACACTATGAAATTACATAATAATTGTTATTGTGTAACATATTTTTATTAATTAATGCATAACTAAGCAAATAATATGTATAATACAATGTATAGTTTTTATGAATTGATGTTTCACTGGTGTGAAACTCTATGTTGTATATGAGTTATGATAATTATAGGATAATTTATATTAAACTTTGAAATTGTAGATAAATTTTTACAATTACAAATGCTCTTAGTAATGTTAACCACAAAAAATAATAAAAAAGAAGACTTTCAATAAGTTAAAATTATTATTAATCACCTAAAAGCACTCTAAATCGATATAAATGATTAAAATTGGTTTAAAATTTTGAATTTATTAATATTGAGTCAATTGAAATGTAAATTAAAAAAATTAATTAGATAAAAAGAACTATGTAAACTGCTCCTAATTGACAGGACCTCACCCTTATCCTTGAGCATGGCATGGGTCATGGCAATGAGATCATTTCTCACAAAAATATTATTTTTTTTCTTCGATGTCAATACCACAATTTTTTAAAGGAGCTTCCTATGGTACTGTAAGGGACACAGGTTGAAGCATACGGTTCTTAAAGTATAATTATTTAATAAAATTATTATAATATACAAAATACCTCTTGTAATAGATTTTAATAACTTTACAGATAAATCCTTTAAAAAATATAATATCCTAAATTACAACTTTAACAGAACAGAATTATCCCCTATTAATGAAAAAAAAAAAGAGACTCAATTGAAATTGAAATACTAATAGTGTCCTATACTCATCTTCTTCCTTGCACTAATTGTCTCTTTGTATTCTGATTCATCTTCTCTGAAGTATTTATCGGACTTGAACTGTTCATCTCTCTATACTCCTTTTCTTCCTTGCATCAATTATATATTCGTCTTCTCCAATGATGGTAAGGATAAAGCAAATACAAGTGACTGGAATTCTTAAAGGTATTAACGTGAAGCTCATCATCTTCGGTCTCACACTTTCAGGTTTGAACATTCAAGAACCCGAATCTATTATTGATTTTAAAGGTGGAAGACTTGTATATATGTTTTTGTATTTCTTTTTTTTTTTCATTCTCAAGTTGAATCATTAGCCCAGTAGAAATAATTTGAGTAATTATTTAGACAAGATAATTAGCATTGCATATTAGATGTCTGATAAATTGTTTCTATGGAATTATTATCACTACCTCCATTAATAACTGTTATCAGATGAACCAACTAACGAAGAAAATTCGAAAATGTTCTATAGATCTTAAGTGGAAAACAAAATGCTTCATTTGATCAATGGATAATAACTTTTTTTTTAATGATTTCTTCACAATCATTTATTTGTGAGAAAGCAAGAAGAAATTGCACTGTTCTGTCTATCGTTTTAGAAGCCTAAGTAGAATTTAGATTATCTTACTTGATCTGTGAGCTAGTTTGTAAGTGCATAAAAGGGGATCATTGTTTCCAAAGGGAGAGATATCAAAAGCGTAGCTTGGTTGTTTTTGTGCAATATTGTTATCTTGTTAGTATTATTGTCTACATACTAAAATAGATAGGTTAAAGGCTCATAATTGGCATGCATTGTGAGATCATTCTAAAAGGGTAAGTTCAACTATTCTCATCCCTATCAGAGGCTATAGACACTCTTGGTAGACTTTTTTCTAGCTCTGATCCCTTTTCTTCCTTTGATTTCACACCACGATACTCTATAGCATAATTTTCCATTTTGTAAAAAGTACATCTTATTGTATCAAGGCAAATAATTATAGTAACATTTGAAGAATAAAAAATGGCACTTGTCAAATAGCAATTATTATACTGG
>JANHAO010024238.1:0-11673 GCA_026873985.1 Saraca asoca
GTTAACCCTTCCAAAATATTTCTCCATTCTGAAAAAATAAAATTTAAGATTTAATTAACATTTTTAATTTCAGTATAATCAATAAAATTAAAAAAAAATCATACATTTAGTTGAGAGGTCAAAGGAGGAAGAGAAGAGCTTACTAGCAAATCTAGAGTCTAGAGATTCGGATCAGGCGACGAGGAGGAGCTGACTGCTGCCAACGACTGGTTGGCTGTACCGGACAGTTTGGATCGGAGGAACCAAGGAAGACCGCAGGGGCGCAGGGGTGCAGGGGCTATGGAGGACTGCTAGATTGAACGATCTAGACCAGAGGAACCAAGGAAGACCACAGTGGCGTGCTGCGTGCAGTGACAGACAGACACCGATGGTTCGTGGCTTCGTGCAGCGCAGGCAACATGCGAGGAAGCGTCCAGATCTGAAGAAAATAGGAATGGGGGGTGACGGGCTGGGCTGGGGTAAAAGTCATATTAAAAGAAAAATGAGAAATTTTCAATTTGCCCCCTAAAGTTTGGGCAAGCTTACACAATAGCCCAGATTCAAGAAATTTTTTCAATTCAGCCCCTATAGAATTTTCAATTTAATCCCTCTATTACATTTCTAAATTTTTTTAAAAAAAAATTGAGTGGGGGCTGAAGCCCCCACTTGGCCCTATGCAAGTCCGCCTTGATTATCTAGGCACCACCCAGAAATTTATATCTTTAACCTTTTTTTTTTAATCTTTTGCATTTAAGATCAGACAATTTCCATTTTTATATATTCTAACTTTCTCTGAGTGGTTACGTAACTGATTAATTATCCATTTAGTTTCATATATTTATCTAAAAATTAGAATATGGATTTAGAATTATTCTTGTCTTTATTTTTCTTTTATTTTATTTTTACTTTATGTCCCTGCACCAACTCATTAATTAGTAGTTATTCTAATTGATTACTAATTATCCGGAATTTATAACATTTCCTTTTTTTTATCATTTTCTTCTTATATTAAAAAGAAACAAATATAAAATTTTTATTGATCCTATTAGATATAGATTTTTTTCCAAATCTCGCTGCATATAAAGATTTGGGTAAACTGCAATTTATCCTCCTTATCCTCCTTAACTATGTGTTATGTGCAAAAACAAAAACAAAAACAAAAACAAACCTCTAATTTCAAACTAAGGACAATTTAATATCTAAATTATAATTAGGGACAATTAACCCCTTCATGCTAAGTTGTCATTAAAATTGACAATGATTTGAGTTAAGCTGAGTTGGTTTCATTTAGACTTGACTCACTCTAAATTTTTCCAGTTTATGACTCAGTTCAATTTTGATTCAAGTCAATTTTCTTAATTTAAACTTGTTTGAATTAAGTTGATGAGCAGCTCGGTTCAATTCATTAAGTTCAAATTAATTATAATAATAGAATATTTTGTCGATAATTTAATAATTTAGTAGTTTAACAACATAGAATAAATGGAAAATGTAAAATGACTAAAGATAGTGCCATAATACAATTGCTTTTATTATAAGCATATTTAATGTAACATAAATGACAAATTTTCTCAAAACATAAAACTACATCACGACCAATGGCAACTAGATTAAAAAAGATGACTTCGTCTAAATTTTCTAATTCTTCAATTATTTCTCCTAACTTTATTGTTTGATAGAATAAAACTTAAACTTAAAGTTATTTATTTAATTATTTAACTTATTAAAATAAAATTAATAAATTATTTATCAATTTTTTTTATCTTTACTCTTTTTATAACATAAAATATGTCCACAAAGAATTTAAGATCATTAAGTGATAATTACCATTAATCTAATTTTTATATTTTTACTTTAAAAAAATATTTAAAACACTTAACGTAACATATTAGTAATGAAAAATATATTATTTTTTATAATGATTTTATCAAATATTTTATTTTAAATATAATATATTACAATATATATGTAAATATATTTATATTTGTCTATATATTATACCAACTTACGATAAAATGAATTGAGTTTTCATTAACTCAAGTTTGGCTCATGTAAAACACAAGTCAAATAATTCAATTCATGTATTGTTTATTTGTCTTATGAGCTTGACTTATCAAATCAAAATTTAAATTGATTTATATGAACCACTCACAAGCTAACTTGACTTGCTATCACACTACAACAAAATGCATCTTTAGTGGTGATTCAAGGGTTGCGGTTCATCCAAACCGCCATTAAAGACATAGATAGAGTGACTTGGGTTTGACGCTTGTGAAAAGCAAATATTATGGGTGATTTTTAACGGTGGTTTTGCTGAACCATCGCTAAGTATGGAATCTTTAACGGCAATTTTGTCAAAACCACTTCTAAGTATCAAATATTTAAAGGTGGTTGTGTTAAAACCACCACTAAGTACTGAGTGTTTAATGACAATTTTGTTAAAACTGTTGCTAAGTATCAAAGTTTTAATGGTAGTTGTGTCAACTTGCTGCAACACTAAAAACTAGCTTCCTTTTTCTCTTCGCACGAATCTTAACTTGTGCTTTGTCTTTCATTGAAACAAGTTATTTCCAAAACCATTTTTTTAGAAATCAAAACTCAGAACCTTGAGCCCCATTTGCATTCGATTTGATTTTTCTACTTCAATCATGAAAAGTATGTCCAATTTTTCATTTTTGTATTTTTTTATGATTTTTTCATTTTTGTTGTTCTGATTATTTGTTTACTAATTTGATTTCTATTGGAAAATTTGTTCTTTCAAAATGTTTATGCTTGGAAATTGACATTTGAATAAATTTGATTGGATAATCTAATTATTGAACACTCTTGTCCTCTTCTAAGCATCTCTCTTTTCCTTCGCTTTATTCTTCTTCTCTGCTCTATCAAATCTACATTGAGCTTGTTTCTACTAGCTTCTTCTGAGGTTAGTTTCATGAGTATTCTGCCTTTTATTTTGTGGGTTTGTTTTCATTTCTCATTTTAAGGGAAAGTTACAAGTCCTTTTTTTTTTTTTTTTTTGCATTTTGGTTTTTGGGATTCTTAGTAATGAGTGAGTTTTTCTTTGTTTGAATCATATTTTTTTTTTATTAATCTTGATTTTTCATCCTTGTTCTATAAGTTTTGAATTGGGTTTCTAATTTCCCTTTCATAGTATCATTCATGACTCATGAGGATTGTAGATAAAATTCAAACTTTAACTCTCAAAGGATTATTGTTTTTTGTGCTGTGAAAGATAACACAAAGTAATAGATAGAAGATTGAGAGAATTCAAGCCTAAACAAAGTAGGAGGGGTTAATAAGTTGAACTTGAAGCAAAGAAAACTGAGCAAGCTGGTCAGCATTTAACATTCTTGCTAACACCAATAAGTTGGAACTTGGTTATAGCAAGAGAATATAGAGCTAGAATTGCAGTCAAAGGCATATCTTTTGTATCTTACTAGCGGAAAATTTATATAGAGCTAGAATTATAGCAAAAGAAATTTATATAGCACTCTTTTTGCAATATTTGTGATTTTCTTGGAATGATCAGCTAAAAATGCAGATGGTTTTATATGAAAGGGGCAAAATGACTAATAAGAGACTCAAAAGGCATTACTAAAGGAATGTGGAAAAAATTATATGGATTGAGGTGATAACTGAGAGAGAGAGAGAATTTGTGACTCCTTCCAACTGTTTGGGTTGTCTCTGGGTTTATTTTGAAACATATAAATATATATATATATATATATACCAAGATCCATATATGAATATTGAATTATCCTACTTAACAAGATCCATATTAATATCTCACCATGAATTAGGAAGTCTAAATGTCTTAGCCCTTACTTTCATTTTCACACAGGCAAAAGGTCTCGAAGGCTACTACATCTTTTCATCCACTCAATACGGGCTTACCCACTTCCTACAATCCCATGCTAAGAATTTTTGAGTGTTCTCAACTCATTCAGAGTTCTTATTCATATTCAAAGATTAACATAGGTCTTGTATCAGTAAACATAATTCACCATTTAGATATCTACCTCTACTTCCCTATTGGCTTTGATACCAAGAAATTTGGATTTAAGTTATTTCTTTTAGCATGCATCACTCTGTTTCCTCCTGATTTTCTTTTCACCTGCATCAACTTCAAATTCAAAAAATCAAATTTAAATAAAATTCAAAATTAATTTACAAAGAACAAATTGATTTTGAAGATTTCAATAGAGAAATTGATAACGGGAACTTCCAAATATTCCAAATCAAGAACTTTACAAATCTAGTTTTTAATTTTTCTCAAAATCTAAATATGTAATTAAAATTGAAGAAAAATTTATAAATGTTGACCCATTGGTAGGAGAATTTGCGCTTCTATTAGAAAAAGATCTTAAAAAGGTAAGAACAAATTTCAACTACTTGCATATTGCTTGTGTTCAAATTGCTACTAGTCCTATGACTAGGTTGGGACTAAACACAACCATATTGCTTGTCCTTAGAGATGGTAAGCATGATAATTTCAATGATTCTCTTTTAGGGGTAGTTGAAAGTAGTGTATCTCAAGGACCAATCTATTTCAATAGTTTTCCAAATATACTTATTTGTCTTAGAGACACTTTCAAGGAACCCTTGCTAATTTTAAATGTCAAATTACATGGTTACAGTATGAAACCTGGAACCATTCCTGTGGTAGTAGCCTATAGGATCAAATACAAATTACATAATAACAGGAGTTCATGACTCATTAAACCACCTAGTGCTAGAGGAGAAATAACTTACTTTATGGTAGATACCTCTAAAGCTAGGATCTAAAAGCCAATTACAATAGCGTGGGACAACATAGATTACCCACAAGGATGGTCTTTACCTAGAGCCACCAGGCCTCAAACAGTTAGTTCTGAAATAGCTAGGATTGTTCAACATGATTCTAGACAAGTAGACTTATTCTTCCATAGAAATAGTCTAGAAATACCTAGAGTAACTAAACCAAATCCTACACCTAAATTAGAACATAGAAGATCTGTAGCTTCTAGTTCAAACTCAACTATACCAGTAGATACCTCTAGCCTTAGGAGATCTCTATCTACTATAAACTTTAGAGGTATAGATAATACCTCTAGGATTTCCAAATCAGTATACTCAAATGTTTCTTCAAAAGGAAAAGAACAAGTTGAAGATGAAGAAGAATCTTTATCTCCAACATGTTCTACAATGATGAATGAAGAATATCCAGAACCAAAATGAATATGGACCAAGAAAAGAAAATTTTAGAATTCCAAATTGACAAGAAACTTTGAAAGAAGATTTCTACTGAGAGATAAATGCTCCTCAGAGAGAATGGTTTCTTTCAAAATTTTCTAGGCTTAAAAAATATCAAATTCATGATGATTGGTTCAAATTCATGAAAAAGGCAAAATTAAATCTTTCATTTTTTAACTAGTTTGAACTCTATGCCACCATAGAAAAAATAAATTATCCTTTTGGTAAGATGGTAAGGGTTAAGACTAGATCAACCCGAGAATGGACAACTTTGGAAGAAGAAAAGGTAATCTCAGAGTTACCTCCAAAAAAGCCTTTCCAAATGGAAACCTCAAATACTAAAAAGCTTTTGGTAGCTGCACCCTTTAAGGTAAAAGATGGAGCTGAACCTATTTCATCTAAGGACATACAGTCTTTAATGGAACAAAACAACTATATAAATAAGTATCTGCAAATCCTAGGAAATCAATTTGTGGCTAGTGAGGTTACAGAAAGCTCAAAAGGAAAATCAATAGATGAAACCTTATTCAAACCTTACCAAATCCTAAAAGACAAACAAAAGAACCTCAATAAGGCTCAAAGATTCAAAGCAGTAGCTAAAATAGAAATTGCTAGGATGATAGAGCAAATAGAACAAAAGTTAGTAGCAAAATCCCTACAAATTCCTGAAACTCCACAAACAGGATCAAACAGAAATAGTATAGGAAAAATCCAAGTCTTAGATAAAGCCTCTGACAAAGCTTTAGAAATAGATGAAGAGCTTAGGTTAAAAGCCATCCAAGCAATTCAAAATCAAAGACCTAGACCACCAACTAGTCCTTTACCTAAATTTCCAGATGTTAGTCCATTAGAAAAGCCTTTTATTATCTAGAATTCCTATAACGGGAATAACATCTATGAATAAAACATAGATGGTAAATCTAAATATGAAATACTAAATATCTTATAGCAAATTACAATGATTGGTACAACTTATCAAATTGTACATGGCTGCAATGATGCCACCATAGTCCATGCCTTAGTTGTAGGAATTACTGGCTAACTAAAAGGATGGTGAGATGACCATCTTACTTAAATAAAAAGGATCAAATCTTAGGATCTATCAAAATAGACCAAAATGGTTTAGTCATTTTTTATTTAGATAGAGATGAGATTTCAGATGCAGTAAATACTATGATCTTTGTGATCACCAAACATTTCATAGATCCTAACCTATGGAAGGACAAATCAATAGAACTGCTGTCAAACCTCAAATGTAAGACCTTAAGAGATTTTGCCTAGTACAAAAATGCCTTCTTTAGCAAAATCTATGCCAGGTCTGATAACAACCAACCTTTATGGAAGGAAAAATTCCTTGCAAGATTCCCTAGATCCTTAGGAGACAAGGTTAGGGACAAAATTAGAAACCAACATAATAAGATTATCCTTTATGAACAACTCACTTATAGGCAGCTAGTAGCATATGTCCATAAGGTTGCTCTGAAAATTTGTCAAGATGACAAGATTTAGAGACAAATAGCATAGGAAATAGATAGGATCTTTCTATGAACAATTTGGATTCATCTATCCAAAAACCTTCAAACCCAAGCATAGGAGAAGGGCAAAGCAAAAGGAGATAGAATCCAGGAACCCAAAACCCAAAAATAAGACAAATAGGAAGAAGTACCTTAGGAAAAAGCCTAGGTATATTCTAGACCCAAATAGAGATGTTAGACCTATCTACTTTAGGTGCAATAAACTAGGTCACATCACCAAATATTGTAGGCTCAATAAGAACCTGAGAAAATTAGAACTAGAGGCCAAAGTTTTAGCAAAAATAAATAGCCTTCTAGTTGAAGAAACTTATGATACTAGTGACTCTTCAAGAGAAGTAGTAGAAGTAGAAATAGAAAATAACAAAGAAGTTCAAGAAGAGGATTGTTATTCTTCTAAATCAAAAGGTACCTCATCTTCTGAGAAAGAAATAAATGTCCTTACAAATGAATAGGATCTTTTCTTAGAAGTAATCTTTTAACTCCTAGACAATGAACAAAAGGTGGAATATCTCCACAAGTTCCAAAAGTCAATAGAAAAACCTATCTAGCCTAAGTCGATTAGGATAGACAAATACAACTTAAAAAATGTCTTAAATAGATTTAGTTTAGAGTCTAGTGGACCTGTAACCATCCAGGATCTTTAGCATGAACTCAATCTATTAAAATTAGAAGTGAAAGAATTAAAGCAAAAGCAGCAGCATTCTGATTTAATCCTTTCTACTCTCTAAAAAGGAAAAGAAAAGATAGAAATAACAAAAGAAAAAGATGTTTCTTAAAAACTTTTCAAAATTTCTCCTGGTATTTTCATCCAAAAGTGGTATATCCTAATCAAATTAATCATCAGAAATGAATATACCAATGAGACAGTAGCTTTGCTAGATACAGGAGCTAATCTTAACTGTATACAAGAAGGACTTGTTCCAATCAAATATTTTGAAAAAACAACTAAGAGGCTTAGATCTGCTAATGAATCTAGACTCCGAATTCACTACAAATTATCAAATGTGGTTGTAGTGAATTCTTCAAAGAAATTTAAAACAACATTTCTATTGGTTAAGGATATAACCACCAGAGTAATCTTAGGCTTTCCTTTTGTCTAACAAATCATGGTTTTTTTAGTTACTGATCAAGGTATAGAAACTGAGAGCTTAAGGGAAAAAATTCTCTTCCAATTTATCAAAAAACCCATTTTCAAAGACTTAAATTTAGTCAAGATTAAAGAAAACCAAATTAATTTCCTCTTTAAAGAAATTTTTTTCAGGAAAATAGAAAATTCTTTACAAAATCCAATTGTTCAAAATAAAATAAAAGTTTTACAAAAGAAAATTGAAAGTCAGATTTGTTCTGATTTGCCAAATGCCTTCTAGAAAAGAAAATAACATATGGTGGATTTATCATATGAAAACTATTTTTTAGAAAAATAAATTCCTACAAAGGTTTGTCCAATTCAAATGAATCAAGAACTTTTGGACTACTGCAAAAAGGAAATTAATGATCTCTTATCAAAAGGAATTATCAGGAAGTCCAAAAATCCTTAGTCATATATCTACTTTTTATGTCAATAAAAATGCAGAAATTGAATGAGGAACTCCAAGACTTGTAATTAATTACAAACCTTTGAATGAAGCCTTGCAATAGATCTAATATCCAATCCCAAATAAAAAGGATCTATTGAATCACTTACACTCAACAACAGTATTTTCCAAATTCGATATCAAATTTGATTTCTGAAAAATTCAAATCAAACCTGAGGATAGGTATAATATAGCATTTATAGTTCCATTTGGTCAATATGAATAGAATGTAATGTCGTTTGGCCTAAAAAATGCACCCTCAGAATTCCAAAAGATTATGAATGATATTTATAATTCATTTACAAATTTTATAATAGTTTATATTGATATGTTATAGTATTCTCTCAGGACATTGATCAACATTTCAAACATTTAAATATTTTCCTGGAAACTACTCAAAAAAATGGATTGGTAGTCTCTCAAAAGAAAATATCTTTGTTTCAAACAAAAATCAGGTTTCTTAGTCATTATATCTTCCAAGGAACTATTACTCCAATCAAGAGAGCAATCCAGTTTGTTGACAAATTTTCAGATCAAATTTTAGACAAAACTGAACTTTAAAGATTTTTGGGATGTTTAAATTATGTCTCAAATTTCTTTCCTCAAATGTCCAGTGTTATCAAACCTTTACATGATTGTCTGAAAAAGAACCCTCCTCCTTGGATAGATGTTCATACAAATATTATTAGCAGGATCAAACTTCACATCAAAAGTCTTCCATGTTTACAAATTTCTGATCCCTCTGCCTTAAAAATTGTTGAAACTGATACTTTAAACTTGGGGTATAGAGGAATCCTCAAGCAAAAGAAGTTTTCAAAATAGCAAGTCATTGCATTTACATCGAAGCATTGGAATCATGCACAACAAAATTATTCAATTATTAAAAAGGAAATTTTAGCAATAGTTTTATGCATTCAAAAGTTTCAAAGTGATCTTCTCAACCAAAAATTTATTGTTAGGGTTGATTGTAGATTTGTAAAAGATGTTTCACGAAAAGATGTTAAAAATTTAGCATCAAAATAAATTTTTGCTCACTAGCAAACTATTTTATTTACCTTTGATTTTGAAATAGAATATATCAAAGGTTCCTTAAATTCTTTACTAGATTTCTTAGCTCGTGAATTCTTATAGGGAAGATAATGCCACCAAAGAAGGATCAAGACAAAGAAAAGGATTTACAGCCAAATCCTAAATCCAATTTTAAATCCTCCCAAGATCAGGGAAAACAAATTATTTCCAAATCCTAAACACCAAAAGATTATGACTTGCTAATAAAAACCTTTCAAACCATAGCTTCTCAACTTCAAAAACCTTTATCCCTCACCAAAAGTCTTGGGCTGATATAATGTAGAAAGAGGACCAAACCAAGAACCTTGTTCTTAATCAAGCCAAAATCCTCAAACAGATTGAAAAAATGAAGTCTAAGAAAGTTGTTGCTTATACTTTATTAAAACAAATTATTTCAGCTGATCCTTAGCCATCCAAAATAGTAACCAAATATGTGGAAAAATCCATTCTACAAAAAATCATTCAAATAAAAATGGAATATTGGGACAAAGATCCCAAAAAAGTTTTCTGAAAAATATTTCCAAAGTGATTTTATTTCATCCTTGAAACTTTCTCCAAAACAAGGGATTTTTATGAATTGATTTTGATTGATACTGAATTAGTTAAGATTAAGCATATTGTCTCCAAAGGGGATGAAACAAATATTATTTATTTAACTTTCCAAATTGAAAAGGTTTTCTCTCTAATTGATTGGGGTAAAGATCTCAATTAGGTCAAAAAAATTTCAATTCCTTAGGAACCATATGGTTATATCTATTGGGATTATCAAAAGGCCTGATATAATGCCATATATTACCAAAATAAAGATCAAAAGCATTCTTGATTATTTTTCTTCAACCAAAACAAAAAATACAAATTTTCAAATTGGTTTTTCAGGTGGTGGGATATTTTCGGTCCTGTTCTTGAAATTTTCCCAAAAAAGGTTGCTGAATGATGGAATACCTTCATATCCTATTTTGATAATGAAAATTATAGGGACTTTTCCATTCTTCTCCAATTTTTCTCAAAACTTGATCTTCCATGGTATTTTTCATGGGAATATCAATATTTAAAAGCAAATTCTTTATCAAAATGACCAATTTTACAGAGAAAATTCTCTGTTAAATGATGGAGTTCATACAAATATGCCAACAAAGTGCATGTTTATGAAATCTAGAAATGGTTTCAGGAGAATCCGCACTTCCACAAAAATGCAAAAGAAGAAAGTCAACAATTTCTCCAAAATAAATCTCAAATAGCAACTTCTCTTGTGTTAATCTCTTCCAAGCAAGAGTATGCTCAGAAGTTGCAAGAAATTCTCTAACAACTTACAAATACAAAAGAAGCAGAATTCTATGCATCCAATGACTCTAAAGGAGCTAAGGATTATGCTCAGTTAAATGAAGATGACTACTTTGATATTAACTTAAGTGATGATTAAGTAGTCTAAATAAAATTCAAATTTAAATTCAAAATGGGTGTCAGCACACTACAAGAAAAATGTGTTTTTCCAACGGATTTAAATCTGTTGGAATATTAAACGAAAATTCCAATGGTTTTAATTTCGTTGGAATATTCCCATAGATGTTACAACGGACTAAAATTTCGTTGGAATATTCCAATGGAAACTCCGGCAGATGGAAATTCCGCTGGAGTGTCCATTGAAAAATCCGTTGGATTATTAAAAATATGCTGGTTTTAAATTTTATTTTTTTTAAAAAAATTCCAACAGACATTCCAACGGAATGATCCGTTGGAGTTTTAACTAAAACGACACGTTTAGCTGTATTTTTTAATTCCAATAGATAAATTTCGTTGGAATGTCTGTTGGAATTTTTGAAACCCTTATTACCATCTCTAATTTCATTTTCTGCAAAATCAGTCGAAAACGCAACAAATGCTACAATGCCTCTTGTCTTCGTCTGGTCTTCCTTGCGATCTCTGGCCGCACGTAGCCAATGCCTCTCGTCTTCCTCGCGATCTCCAATCTGCTCTCGGTGCGATTTCATCATTTTCTTCCTTATTACCCATAGCCGACGCATACCCAGCTTCTTAAGTTAATCTCTGTTGTTTTTAATTTACTTTTGCTTTTTGGTCTGTTCAACTTTTCATTTTGTTTGTTGAAATCCCGAATCAAACGAAAATAGATCCATTTTGCTTAGTTCTATTCGAAATTCATTTGGTTCTGCATTTTGTTAAGTTTGATTTTGCATCTCTATGACATATAATTTAGTATAGTTTGACTCATTATCATTTATTTTTCGTTGTGATTTTTTAATTCTATGTTGAACTTGTGGTGAGGTGTT
>JANHAO010024239.1:0-11748 GCA_026873985.1 Saraca asoca
CAAACTTTGCTATTTGGGATGATGAAGAACCTGAATCAGCAGAAGAAAATGAATATGAAGATGATGCATTGCTTTGTCTTATGGCAAAAAGCGAAAATAATAAGTTACTTCAAAATAATTCTTTCAACACTCTCTCAGATTGTGATAACCTTTCTAATGAATCTGAAAGTGAATCTAGTGATGAAAATGATGAAGAAAATCTGGAAAATATTTGTGTTAAACTTTATAATTCACTCATGTCAACTAAAAGACAATTGACATCATCAAAAAACCAGTAGAAAATTTTGGATGAAAAAGTAAAATTTTTTGAAAATGAGAATAGCCAATTACAAGCTGAAATTAATAAGAATTGTGAAAAATGCAATGAGTATAAATCTCAGGCTGAGATCTTGAAGAATAAACTGCAGAATTTTATCCAAAGCAATAGAAATCTGGATAGTGTTGTGAAAAACTAGAAAAATTTCAATATTAGGACAGATCTTGGTTTTAAACGACAAGAGCATCAATATTGACCTGCAAAGATCACTTGCTTTTATTGCAATCATGCAAGAGTTATGGTGGAAGGATGCCATTTACCAGGGAGATCAAGAAAGAACCTTTCCCATGCAAGTTCAAAGTTCCCACTATCCCACTATACAATGGGGATAGTGATCCATATGACCACTTGGATGCATTCAACGTGCAAATAGATCTTTAGATGACTAATCCTCTAGTCAAATGTCATGTTTTTCCAGCCACTCTAGGGGACTTACCATGAACATGATTTAGGAATCTTAAAGCTCGGATCATTGATAATTGGGAAGAATGCCAAAGAAAATTCATTAATCAATACAAGGCATTAAGGAGGCAGCTCGCACCACCCTGCCACCTCGTAATAGTCTTTCAGCGAAAGAACGAATCACTGAAGGACTACCTTACTCAATTCAGACATGAGGCCAGTAATGTAGAAAATCCCTTAGATGAGAGCATCTTAATAGTGATCTTAGTGGGACTTTGCAAAGATGGGAAGCTATATGAAAGCATATACAAGTCTATAGTAAGGGACTTAAGAGAATTCTATGAACGAGTTGCCAAAGAGATTAAATGGGAGGAAACCTTTAGCCTTAAGTCTAAAGACGAGACAAACAACTCGAACCAAAGAAAAAAAATGAACAATGCCAGAAATGGCAAGGAAAGTCAAGAAGACAACCCCAAAAACTAAGTCGCAAAGAAGGCCAAGAATGAGCGATCTCAGCGTAAAGATCGCTATGATAGCTATAGGATCCTATTGGATACTTTGAAAAGGATCTTCACAGTTGTTGATAGTGGATTTTGGTTTTGGTCCAAACTCCAGTCAATAGAGGATTCTTTCGGGACTTAAGTTGTAATCCAGTTCTAAACATAACAGATAAGTGAAGAAGGTGAGAAGAAGAGGAAGAGCAACAAGGAACACAAAGCTTTTGACATGGTTCAGCCAAATCTAGAAGGAACTGGACCCTATGTCTATAGTAATATATTGATATGGAAGTATTTTTACAGAGTTTCAGTATGGTGGTCTCTCTCTTTCTAGTGTTCATCTCCTTCCTTCTACTTATAGAGGAAAGGATATTACAACTGTAATTTTACATGTAATGAATCTATTACATCAAATATTTATTGTACAAGATATAATGGACTGACTAAAATCCTGTAGATCAGCTTCTACAGATTGCTTTTTGCAAGTAGGCCCTATGTGTCTGTTGGGCATGCCATATGCTTGTCTTCTACTTAGTAAGCTCCCAAGTTGATGGTCGCACATCGCGAGCCAGAGCTTTCAGCTTGGGGGAGCTATTGTCTCTATAGTAGCGAGGTCGAGCTCATTCTCATTAGAGCGAGCTCGTGTAGAAGAGGTCGCTAGTGGCGTGAGCTGAAACTTAGTGATCTGAGAGTCTTAGCAAGCTAAGGTTTTACATCACTTGGGCTATTTGCTAGCCCATTAAGGGGGTTCCAAATTTCACCCATAACATAAGCCCCCTAACTCTCAGCTCACTTCATAGGCTGGGAGTTGAAATTTTCTGGAGGCCATTCATTCACAGAATTCAGTTTAGTCAAAATCTTCATCAAATTTGTCATTTCATCTGTTCTAGGCCATACCTCCTACAGTACGTGCCTCATGATTATTGGTGGGTTAGCCTCGATCTTTTCTGAGATAATAAATGAAAGTACTTAGGAGTTCCCTCCGGATTCTTCAGTAAGATCAAGCCAGGTCTATTTAAAGCATGGGGAGTCCTCTTCTTGTTTTAGAGAGTATCTGGATGGGAGTTTCAAATAAGCCTCCCAATTTCTTGACATTTTGTCTTCTAGGGCGAGGCATGTATGGTCTGCTACATAGAAAGCTTTGAAGACACATCTTCTTTGGTAATATGGAGAGATCTCATACGAATCTCGGATTATATCCTTATGGCTTTACAATGGGATTTTACCCTACCAGCTAGGCTCCTACCGCTTCTTGAGTTACTCTCTTTGTGAGTCAAGAAAGAAGCCGTTGGCCAAGGAAGATTAAAGAACAGTAATGCTCATTCCCTCTCTAGTTGATAGGAGCTTTCCTCTTGTGCATCAATCCTTCATCTAGAAGGAACTAGCTGTAGCTTTCTCTGACTTGTATTTTGACTTTTTCTGATGTAAATGTGCCTCATCGAGGCCCTTTTAATGAATAAAACCTTTCTTTGTGGTTTCTGCATGCTGCTCTTAACTTTTTATGCTCCACAGATAATAACGCAAGCACTTATGGTTGGTGATGAAATACCCAAATAGCCAATCAAACAAACTCCCTTGTAAGCAATAAGCATGAGTGAAACATCTCACAAATATAATATAAGCAAATCACATAGGAATTATATCCAATAGAGAGATGCATGAGAGCTACGAACATTGGGTCACATAAGAGCTACGAACATTAGGTCATATGTGTGCTGCAAATCACAATGATCTTGTTGCTTTAGGCAAATAATCACGTCAATTTTTGCACTTCAATGAGCACACAACCACGCTGGCATTGAGTGTTTAAGAGTGCTTCCGCACCTCAGTGAGCATGCAACTACACTGGCTTTTGAGCATTTAATAGTGCCTCTACATCTCAGTGAGCATGCAACTACATTGGTTTTTAAACGTTTAATAATGCCTTTGCACCTCAGTGAACACGCAACTTAACTAGTACTGTAAGTTTATTTTGAGTGTCTCCACACCTCAGCGAGCCTGCAACTTAACTGGTAATTATTTCGGGATGAGCTTGGCACCTCAGCTTGAAAGGTGGCAATTGTTCTGGGATAAGCCCCGGTGCCTTAGCTCAAAAGCTGGCAATTGTTTCGAGATGAGCCCCAGCACGTTGGCTCAAAAGTTGTCAACTTCGTCAATTCATCTCTGAAATAAGCTCCGAGGGGCCTCAGCTTAAGAAGCTAGCGACTTCATCAATTCATCTCCAAAATGAGCTCTGGGGGGCTCAGCTTAAAAAGCTGGCAACTTCATCAATTCATCTCTGAAATGAGCTCCAGGGGGCCTCAGCTTAAAAAGCTGGTAACTTCATCAATTCATCTCCAGAATGAGCTCAAGAAGCCTCAGCTCATAAGCTGGCAATTTATCAATTCATCTCCAGAATGAGCTCTGGGGGGAAGGTCTGAGCCTCAATTTCCTCAGAGAGTGGTGACCTTTCTTTGTAGTGAGCTTGGTCATTCTGAGCTCGAAGGTGTTCCTCCAACGGGATCATTTTTTGAAATAATTCTTCAACCAACAGGTTTCGTACCCCAAATTGTTAGCTAGAACATTGTTGGATTCTTTGGTTTTCATGGTTGTGAGAGTTGCAATCTAGAGTTTGCTCTTATGAGCAATGAGCTAGAGAATTTTCCTGATTGGCATTGCTTGAACATCCAACCTACTGCTGCTAGTGAACATTCATGGGTGCTATAGTCTCCATCTGCCTTTGCACACCTTACGCTAGCATCATGACCACTCTAGTCAGTTCTCCCATCATATTTTCCAATTTTTTCTGGTGTTGGAGCCAAATCTGCACTCCATCAATGCCATTGGTAATGGTAGCAAGTTGAATGGAATTGATTGGGGGCAAGCCAGTGATTGTTCCGATGATGGGAGTAGTGAAAGAGTCTATTATAGACACATGACCTTCTGGAGGATCAAGCAATGCATTTGAAGCTCTGGTGGCTCTTCCCTTAGCCATTATAGCAGAAAACAAACCAAAGAACAAATGAGATCCCCATAGACGGTGCCAAAATGTTGATGTGGATTTTGGTTCTGGGCCAAACTCTAGTCAACGGGAGATTCTTTCAGGACTCAAGTTGTAATTTGGTTCTAAACGTAACAGATAAGTAAAAAAGATGAGAAAAAGAGGAAGAGCAGTAAGTAACACAGAGCTTTTAACGTGGTTCAGCCAAATTCAGACAGAACCGAACCCTACATCCACTGTAATGTATTGATCTAGAAGTATTTTTATAAAGTTTCAGTATATTGGTCTCTCTCTATCTAGTGTTCATCTCATTTCTTCTACTTATAGAGGGGAGGAGGTTACAATTGTAATTTTACATGCAATAAGTCTATTACATCAAATATTTATTGTATAAGACAAAATGACTGACTAAAATCCTGTAGATCAGCTTCTACAGATTGCTTTCTGCAAGTGGGCCCCATGTGTCTGCTGGGCATGACATATGCTTATCTCCTACTTAGTGAACTCCCAGGTTAATGGTCATACACCACGAGCCAGAGCCTTTAGCCTAGGGGAGCTACTATCTTTGTGGTAGTGAGGTCGAGCTCATTCTCGTTGGAGCGAGCTCACATAGAGGAGGTCACTAGTGGCATGATCTGGAACCTAGTGTTCCGAGCATCTTGACAAGTTGAGGTTTACACCACTTAGGCCATTTGCCAGCCCATTAAAAGGGTTTCGAATTTCACCCATAACAATAGCAAAAAAAGAATAGGGAGGATTTCGGGAAGCCCAACCCCATAAAGACTCCCTATATGTTTAGAAACATGGACAAGTACTATGCTTATCATGATGAAGTCGGGCATAATACTTTGAAATACAGGGCACTTAAAGATGCAATTAAGGACCTAGTCAGAAAAGGTCATTTAAGAGATTACATGGTATGACCTGTAGAGCAGTGACCTTAGTAGTATCAACAACCTGTATGGCAACAATGCTTATGGACTCCCGAGCAGAAGGAGGCACTCTCAATAAAAACTATATTCACCATTCATGGTGGGCCACACAATGTAAGTACCTCAAATAGGTCTTATGAATGCTTTGTACGAGAAATGAATCACGTCCTACTCATAAGACACGATGGATTTGAAAGTCACACTAAAAAGGTAAGAGCAACCTTCGATAGCATCACCTTTATAGAGGGGGATGCATGAGGAATACATTTTTCCCATAATGACGTACTGATTATCTAAGCCAGGATCAACAATGCCAAGGTACGAAGGATTATGGTTAATACAGACAGCTCAGTGAATGTAATCTATAAAGGATGTTTTGAGCAGATAGGCTTAACCACAAATCAACTGAAGCCTTCCCCAGAGCTCCTTTATGGCTTTACAAGAGATATAGTACTACTGGTGGGGCAAATTAGGTTCCCCATTACTCTTGGAGATTCAAGATGCCAAGCAACCATCTTAGCAGATTTTCTAATTGTTGATTACCCCTCAGCTTATAATGTGGTACTAGGGCGGCCTATAATGAATGACTTGGACATGGTCACATCAACCAAGACACTTATAATTAGATTCCTGACCCTCAATGGAATTAGATAAGTGCAAGGTAAGCAGCATATAGCCCGTAAGGAAACAATTAAGATTGGGGTGAGAGGGAAGAAGGTTAATATAGTTTCTAGTAGAGAAACATGAGCTACGAGCACAACAGGAGTCAGTCATGACTTTGACCCCCACGAGGCAGTCTCAAACAAAGCAACTGGCCCAATGGAGGAGCTCTAAGATGTATGGGTTAGTGAGAAAGATGCTAAAAGATACCTTAAGCTAGGAAAAAACTTGTCTCCGAATTTCAAAACTCAACTAGTCAAATTTCTTAAAGTAAACCTAGACATTTTCACTTGGAACCATAAGGATATGGTAGGAGTCAATCTCGAGATCATGTCACATAGGCTTAATATCGACCGTCATCATAAGCTGGTCTATTAGAAGAGGAGGCCAATGACTGCTAAGTGATACATCACTCTCAAGGAAGAGGTGGATAAACTTTTGGCCAACAAGTTCATCCGAGAAGCTTACTACCTGAATTAGGTGGCCAACCCTGTACTCGTAAAGAAGAAGAATGGGAAATGGAGGACTTACATTGATTTCACAAACCTTAACAAGGCATGTTCAAAGGACAACTTCCCCCTACCAAGGTTGATCAGCTCGTAGATGCAACTGCTGGTCACCTACTTCTTAATTTCATGGACGCCTACTCGAGGTATAATCAGATCCCTATGAAGCCACAAGATAAGGAACATACCTTGTTTATTTCTAGCTGCGAGCTATATTGTTACAAGGTGATGCCCTTTGGACCAAAGAATACAGGGGCAACCTACTAATGGTTAGTCAATATGATGTTCAAAGAGCAGATCAAGAAGACTATGGAGGTTTATGTGAACGATATGCTAGTAAAGTCTAAATAGGCTATTAACCATGTCTGTGACCTAGGGGAAATGTTCCAAATTTTGAGGAAGTATCAAATGAAGCTAAATCCCCACAAGTGTGCATTTAGGGTGGCTTCGGGAAAGTTGCTTGGATTCTTGGTCAATAGTAAGGGAATTTAGGCAAATTAAAAGAGAATTAGAGCACTTATTGATATGAGATCCCCTACCAGAATCAAGGATGTACAGAGCTTGAATGGCCGAGTTGCAGCACTTAACAAATTCATCTATAAAGCAATGAACAAATGCATTCCATTCTTTGATGTGTTAAAAAAGATGAAACAATTTAAGTGGATAGAATAGTGCAAGTTCATTTTCCAACATCTGAAGCAATATATGGACCGAGCTCCTCCTTTATCCAAACTAAGGGAAGGTGAGAGGCTCATCATTTACTTGGGCTACAACACTAGTATGAGAAGAAGGAGGAGCACAGTTTCCAGTCTACTATGTAAGTAAGAGGTTACTGGATACTAAAATGAGGTACTCAATGCAGAAACTTGCCTACTGCCTCGTGGTTGCTTCGAGGAAGCTACGACCATATTTTCAAGCACATACCATAGAAGTGCTCACGCAGTTCCCACTAAGGTAGATCTTACAAAATACTAACACTTCAGGTCATCTGCTAAAATGGGCAATCAAGCTAGCCCAGTTTGACATTAAGTACAAGCCCAGGCTAGCAATCAAGGGGCAAGCCTTAGCGAACTTCATTGTAGAATTCACAGGGCCTGTAGAACCAGAAATAGAGGCTTTAGAGGCTCCACACTGGGAACTGTATGTCGATGGGTCAACAATTGAATAGAAGGCCAAGGTAGGGGTACTTCTGATTAGCCCTATGGGACACAAAATCCTCTGCACACTAAGATTCAATTTTCAGGTCACAAATAACAAAGTTGAATATGAAGCATTGTTAGCAAGGCTCCATCTAGCAAAGGAGATGCGAGCCAAAAACCTAAGAATATTTAGTGATTCCTAACTTATGGTTTACCATATTTAGGGTGAGTACCAGATAATGGGATCGAAAATGGCCATCTATCTTCAAAAAGTTCAGGAATTACTTAGATGTTTTCAGCAATATGGGATCAATCAAATCCCACGAGCTTAAAACATGCACGTAGATGCATTAGTTCACTTGGCCACAACCAAAGATGTAGATTTTTTGGGAGCAATCCCTATAGAGTTCCTCCATCCCCGAGCACGAAGCAGAAGGACACCATAATGGCAATTATTGTAGCATAAAACTCATGGATGAATCTAATCTTAGATTACTTACAAGATGGTAAACTACCACAAGATAAGATAGAAGCCCGTCGATTGTGAGCTTGAGCAGCTAGGTCTTGCATCTATGATGACATGCTATATAAAAAAGGGTTCTTGACCCCACTACTAAAGTGCATAGATGGTCACGACTGTGACACTATCTTGAAGGATATTCATGTCGATCATTATAAGAAGCATGTTGGGGGGTTGTCCTTAGCCCACAAGGCACTGTAGTAGGGATTTTATTGGCCTACAATGAAATAGGATGCTATTGACCTCATCAGGAAGTGCGATAAGTGTCAAAGATTTACTAAGGTCCCACAAGCTCTACCAACCTATCTACAACAAATGGTTAGTCCTTGGCTCTTCACAATCTGGGGCATGGACCTAATCAGACCACTCCCGATAGGCCGTAGGAAGTGCAAACATGCAGTAGTCATTGTTGACTATTTCACTAAGTGAGCAAAGGCAAAGCAACTGGCATAAATCTCTTTTGCAAAGATCAAAAAGTTTGTATGGGCTAATATTATTTGCAAGTTTGGAGTCCCTCTGCAAATTGTGACTGACAATAGGACCAAATTCAACAACAAGCAATTCTTCATATTCTACAACGATCTAAAATCATGAAGAGTTTTTTAGCTATAAACCATCCTCAAGCCAATGGACAAGTCAAGGCTATTAACAAGATTATCACACAGGTCTTCAAGAAGAGGTTGGAGGCTAGGAAGGGAGTATGGGTAAACAAGTTGTAGAAGGTACTTTAGGTTTATAGAACCACAACCCAAAGCACCACAAGAGAAACTCCCTTCTCAATAGTATATGGATTTGAAGCCATGATCCCGATCGAACTCGAGGTAACTTCACAATAAAGAGCTACTTTTAATCTAGAGGATAACAATCAGCTGCTCACTCTAAACCTTGACCTCACGGAAAAGACAAGAGAAATAGCCCACCTTAGAGTTGCAAACTATCAACTACAGGTTGCGAGATATTACAACAGGAAGGTCCGAGTTTGGCACTACTGAACCAGAGAACTCATGTTGCACCTCATCCTCCTCGGAGCCCATAAAGCCAATGAAGGGACACCAGGTCCAAATTGGGAAGAACCATACATAATCAAGGAAAATTTGGGAAATGGATCTTACCACCTAGCAAACATGAGTGGAGTTGAGTTCCCTCATGCTTAGAATGCTAAACATCTTTTCCCATATTATCAATAAACTTGAGTTTGCTTATCTAACCTTGTAATATTGTTTTTAAATTTTTATGACTAATTACTAATTCCTAAATGAATTTTCTAACAAAACCCCGAAAATGAACTATCGGCCTTCCAATTAGGAAGCGAACCCTCGCCCTTCTAATCCAAAATGAGCATTCATCTTGATAAAATTAATTGAGACATGGTGTTCTAGCTGATGGCTCATTGCTAGCTAAGGCATGAAGGTGCTCAAATCCTTTTCCAACCAATGGCTCATTGCCGACTGAGGCACTTAGGCACTCAATTTACTACTTGGCACCGCATATGACTAACTATTCGGCACCATATGTGACCTATTCTTTAGCAGTGTATGCAACCTATTATTTGGCATCGATGTGACTTACTATTTAGCACCATATGCGACCTACTCTTTAGCATTGCATGTGACCAACTATTCGGCACCACATGCGACCTACTCTTTGGCACCATATGTGACCTATGATTCAACATCACATATGACCTACTCTTCGACATTGTATGTAACCTACTATTCAGCACCGCATATAACCTATTCTTTGGCACACATGTGACCAACTATTCGGTACCATATGCGACCTACTCTTTGGCACTGTATGGGACCTACAATTTGGCACCGTATGAACCTACTCTCCAGCACCATATGCGACCTATTATTTGGCACCTTATATGACCTACTCTTTAGCACCATATGCGACCTACTATTCGGCACCGCATGCGACCTACTCTCTGACATTGTATGTGACCTACTATTCGATACTATATATGACCTACTCTTCGGTACTACATATGACCTACTCTTTGGCACCGTATGCAACTTACTATTTGGCACTGCATACAACCTACTCTCTAGCACTATATAGGACCTACTATTCAATACCACATACGACCTACTCTTTGGCACCGCATGTGACTAACTATTCGGTACCACATATGATCTACTACTCGACACTACATTCATGCTACCCATTGAGCAACAGGTTTGCCATAGCATGATCTACCTGGGCACTTGACATGTGCACCATACTTTAACTTGATGAAAATGTATTGTACATTATCATAGTTTGCAATCTGCGAAACATTAGTATGGCTGATTGGTCATTCAACTTGGTTAGTATTTATTAAGCTATGGTTTATAGGAATCTATTCATCCAACTTGACACAAGTTTGGAAAAAAATGAAAATATTACACAAGGCTCATTAAAATCTCATTTAATAGGGTGAATATACATATGTTTAAAAGTACATATCAAAATAAGCCTATAGCTGTCATGGCCCTAGAAAGCTAACTTTTGGAAACCAAATCCTTAATGAAACAAGTCACCTAACATTTGATCATCGAATCACCCTTAAGTTACCTCTTAATCCCCCCAAGACAAGAGCTTGTCCTTTAACTACATCATTATGGGTGTATCCTGAGGAACCAGACATTTAGGTCATCTTATGAAAGAGTGAGAGATTTAAGGTAAATGAACTAAACTCACTAGTATCACCATGAGGAAATAATCCAAGACCTATACAAAACTTCCCAGAATCCTCAGAGAGCAATTATCCATAAGAAATTCCTATACAGCAGGCCATACACACCTCGGATGACCACAACTAAGACCCAGATCATAAAAAATATAAGGAACTTAACTAATAAAGCCACTAGGTCACTAAACCCTGGGAAGTAGGAAATGAAGCACTAGATTTCTAAAAAGAAAGAAAAGGTTCTACTTACCATATATAGCTGGAATAGCTTGAAGGATTGATCGAATACCCTCAATCCAATGATTTAGTGAAAAATAAGGTTTTGTCATTACTACATTGATGGTTACGAAGAGGCATACACATTCAATACAATAATAATGATGGTACAGGCAGACAAAATGACATAATAGAAACTGGTCATGATCTCCAGCTTTTACCAACAAATTTTAGCTCCTAGTCTGCATATCACACTGAGAGCTAGGGGCTAATGTTGTGAGTAATTTTCGATACCACATACATGGGCTAGTAAAAGCCTAATAGACAAACTCAGCTGATGATGGCCCAGCTCATTTAGATTAAGGCCACCAGACCAAGACACCATGTCATTAAATACAAGCTAAGGTCACTGGTCAACATGGGTCAAAGCAGCAAATTTAGGTCGTGAAAGCAAGGCTTAGCTCGCAACTCATGGAAAGAGTCCTCAACCATCAAGAAAGTCTATCTAGTCTCCTATTTGCTAGGAGTCTATTATAACCTTCTATCCTGATCTACTATGTAATCCTAATTAAGTTATGATACTTATCTATTATAGATTTACATTCAAACTATAACCTTCCAACCATTATAAAAGAGGAATAAAATCATTATACATAATACATTCAATCATCAAATACAATACACTCAACAAAGAGTAATAAAAGCTGTGGACATAGGGGTCAAACTGACTTTATTCGAATCACATTAAAAACTTTTGGTGTCTCCCTATTCTCTCTCTCTCTCTCTCTCTCTCTCTCTCTCTCTCTCTCTCTCTCTCTCTTTTCCTCTCTTTTCACATTCATTCTGCAACTTAGGGTTCAGAACTTGGGTTGGCCGAAATTTACCATCAACAAGTATGGCTATGGA
>JANHAO010024240.1:0-11671 GCA_026873985.1 Saraca asoca
TTTTTTTTTTTTTGAAAAACTTTCCTATGGTTAACTTGCTATGGGAATAAGTCTTTTTTTTTTTTTTTTAAATTTGACTTTCTCATAGCATAAACTGTGGGAATATATATATATATATATTAAATTTTTAAAATTATATTAAAAATTAATTTAATGTAACAAAAATTGAAGTCAATTGAAACGAAGTTGATAATATTAATATAAATCTAATGTATTTCCATAAATTTAATTATTATATGCTTGAAGTTGTTTACAAATTGAAATAAAAAAATTAATATAAAATCAAGGATCATCTTGATGATCCTTCTTATCTTTCTTTTGGCCATCGTCCTTAATACACTGGAACATAGGTTGAGAGCATATAAAAAATGTCTTTGAACTTTATTTCATTTTGCTCCCACTTCCTTTCGAGGTTCTCAATCTCCTTGTCACAACTTGAAAATTCTTGTTTGAAGGTTTCTTCCCTATGCATCACTTCTTTATTCAAAGTTGTGACCCTATGCTCTATTTCTTCCTTGCTGATGTTCCTAGAGGAAGAGAAAGGGCTGCATGAGGAGTAATCGGTGCCAATGGAGAGGGCCTTTGTGCCAAGACCATAAATTCTACCTTTATTTGACTACCAACAATTTGAAGCCAGGCTACCTCTTTAGCTTGTGAAAAGAGCTGTGAGGCATCAAAGACACTGGCTATGGAAAGTTGGGTGGACAGAATTTCTACAGCCTTTTAAGTTGCTACAGCCTACTAAAAATAAAAGTTAAATAGTTAGAAATTCATAGTAATTTGTTAGCTTAAAAATAAATAAATGATGTTAATAACACTTACATAAGTTTTCTTTGATCAAGCATCCATTTAAGTGTTATCCTTTTCCTTGTGGTGGGTGCACTTGAACACTTCTAGAATACTTGGTAGCTTCTCTAGCATCCACTACAAGAAAAATTAACATCCAAAATCGTCAGAAATCATTTGTTTTCGATGGATTTCTAATGGACAACAAATGTCGGAAAAACACTAGTTGGAAATTTTTTTCAATGCTTGTAAACGTTAGAAATTTCTAACGTTTGTAGAAGTCAAAAAATATGTGATGTGACAATATCACTTGGTATTTTTGATGTCCACAGACATCGGAAAAAGATGATGATATGCTATCCGTATCCTTCAATTTCGACCTATAGGGATGTTGGAAATGATGACATGGATTGCCACATCATATTTTCTGACTCTTGGGGACGTCAAAAGATTGGCTGACATGGTAAAGTCATGTTGTTGATTTTAGGTTTGTTTAACGTTTTTGGATGTTGGAAATAATGATGTGGCATGGTATGTCATGATTTTTGACATAAATATATGTTGGAAAGTGTTTTATGGACTGAGAGGAATGAGCCAGCAAAGGTTCAATGGACCAGATCAGGATAAAGGTGTGGCCCAATCTAGAACAAAGTCGTTGAAGCTAGATAACAGATCACACAATGCGAGCTTGAAGCCTCCAGCAAACCAAGACTACAACGAGCTCCCCTCGGCACAATTAAAAACAGCTAATATCTTACAGATAGTCTGAACACTCTTCCAACTTGTAAATTAGCCTCCAAAGTCTGACAATGATTTGTCTCGCATTTATTAACTGATGCCTAGCATTTATTACCTGATGCTACTGTAATAATAGTTTTATAATGATAAATTACAACTTGTAACTTTCCCGACTCCTATAAATAGGAGGGGAGTCCATTGTAATATATATAGAGAAAATTACATGCAGAAACTCTGCTAGAATAGAGATAGAATCACAAGTATTGTAACTTTGTAAAATTAAGCACAGAAACAATCTCAAAAAGCAAATACAATCACCGTGGACGTAGGGGCCATACTGGCTTTAGCTTTAGCCAAACCATGATAAAACCCTGTGTGTTCATTTTACTCTTTTTCTTCTTGCTCTCACTGTCCTTTCATAGTTTCATGTCTCATACAGTAGTTTGGGTTCTAGAATCCTTAGTTGATCGATTATTGAAATCAACTGTCAACATTTTGGCATGCTTGGTAGGGCTAGACTGTTATTCCATTGTTTCATCAACTAACTGTGATAGCTAGAGGAAGAACAACCAAGAGTTCTGACGCCGTTGCAAATTGGTTTGGTGGCCGTCAAGAGTAATAATGGAACATGTTAGAAGAAGGAAGTCTAGTTCTGTCAAGCACTTCTTCCATTCCCCCAGGAACTGACGATGTGCATGATTTGCACCAATGCCAGGAGGTGCTAAAAAACACAGTCAGAAAACTCATCGACATCGTTATAGTGTTAACTCAAGTGCATACCCATGGAGTCTAAAGATAGGCTGAAGTTGCAGCAGTAGGAAGAACAGATCAAGGGCCACAAAGAGCGGTGCTGGTTCAAGGAGAGAAGCTGGTAGGAGAAAGACCTCGATGTGCAGACTTAATTCACTCTTCTAGTTCATAACCTGAGTGGTAAGACTGTTGAGATTGTGATCGTGATAGAAGTAGACGACCTAGAAGCTTACATCACACTGAGGGCTCGAACACAGTTCACAATAGCACTAGAGGTCGTTAGTCTAAAACACAAAATTCAATGGTGGAAGAGTTATTATAGAGGGTCTAACGATTAGAGAAATGCCCCTCAACTCAGGATCAGTCAGGTCACTACGAGGAGAGGACCTTGTTCTTTACGGAAATTGAGACAGAACCCCTTCCTCACCGATTCAAAGTCCCTACAATCCCGTCATATGATGGGAAAAGTGATCCTTATGACCACTTGGATGCCTTTAACATCTAAATGGATCTCTATATGACTAACCCTCTGGTCAAGTGTCGTGTTTTTCCAGCTACTCTTGGAGATGTGCCCAGGGTATGGTTCAAGAACCTTCTAGCTTGCAGCATTAAAAGCTGAGAGGAGTGCCAAAAGAAATTCATTGACCAATACAAAGCTTTGAGGAGACAACTCGCATTGTCTTGTCACCTCATTACAATTTTTTAGTGAAAAGATAAGTCATTGAAAGATTATATCACCAGGTTCCGTTGTGAGGTGGATAACGCAGACAACCCCTCAGATGACAGCATTCTGATGGTGATCTCAACATGTCTTCATAAAGACAAAAAATTATACGAGAGTATTTACAAGTCTTCGATAATAGACCTGGGAGAATTCTACGAGTGAGCTGTAAAATAGGTCAGATGGGAAGAGACCTTCAGCTCAAGGAAACCTAGACAGAGAAGCGAGGTGGGTAGCTTTGCCTTCAATTAGAACAAGAAAGGGAGTAGTCACAGAAAGGGCAAAGTGGGCCAGAATGTCAACATCGAAGTCCAACAGGCTAAGAAGCGAGGAGAGAGCAACTTGAACCTTAAGGTCGCTATGATAATTATAGCATCCTGTCTGACACCCTGAATAGGATATTTGCCACAGAAAAGCACCGAGAGGATTTCGCGCATGCTAAGCCCCTGAAAACCCCACACAAGAACAAAGACGCTAATAGGTTTTGTGCCTACCACAATGATATCGAGCATAATACCTCAGAATGTAGGTCGCTCAAGGATGCAATCGAGGATCTAATTAGAAGAGGTTGTTTGGGAGATTATGTGGTATGACCTGTAGGACAGCGACCCCAACGATCCTAATCATCAGCTCAACCATCCCGGTAGGCCAAGTAAAAGCAACCGGCTATGGTAAGTACTATCTACACCATCCATGGCGGATCGCAGATTTCAAAAACTTCACATGGGTCACACGAGCGTTATGTGCGGAGTGCAAGCTACGTCTTGTTCACAGATTGTGAGTCAGAAAGACCCATTAAGAGAGCTAAGACTGCTTCTGAATGCATTATTTTTGCAGATGATGATGCATAGGGAATCCGATCACCCTATTATGATGCTCTAGTCATATGGGTGAAGGTTAGCAACACCAAGGTATGGAGAATTATGCTAGACACAGGGAGTTCAGTGAACGTCATATACAAAAGGTGCTTTGAGCAAATGGGGTTGAATGAAAGTCACTTGAAGTCTTCACTTGAAGTTCTTTTTAGCTTTACTGGAGATGCTATCTTCCTAGTAGGATAAGTCAGACTTCTTTTCACTTTGGAGGACCAAAATTGTCAAGCCATAGTTTCAGCTGACTTCCTGGTTGTTGACTACCCCTTAGCCTACAAGATAGTACTGGGATGGCCTGCAATGAATGACTTGGATCTGGTCATGTCTACTAGAATGTTGACAATATGATTTCCAACCCCCAATGGAGTCAGGTATGTGTGAGGAGAATAGTACACTGCCTAGAAATGTTACGAGGACGTTGTTAAAATTGGGGAGAAAGGGAAGAAAGTTAATGTGGTCTCCAGTGAGGAACATCGAACTCTAAGCATTGTGGGAGTAAGTCACGATCTCGACCCTTGTGACCTAGATGCAGAGAGGGAAATTGGGCCCATCGAAAAGCTCGTAGAGGCACAGGTTGGTGAGGCAGATGTCAGAAATGCCTCAAGCTAGGGAAGAGCTTACCCCACGATGTGAAAGCCCAGCTGGTCGATTTTCTAAAAGTAAATTTGGACGATTTTGCATGAAATCATGAAGATATAGTGAGGATTGACCCCAAAATTATGTCTCATAAGTTGAACATAGATCCCCTCCATAAACTAGTTCGCCAAAAGAGGAAACCACTGACTGGAGAATGATCTATAGCTCTCGAGGAGGAAGTAGACAAGCTATTGGCAAACAAGTTCATTCAGAAAGCCCACTACCTGACTTGGGTGGCAAATCTTGTTATGGTAAAAAAGAAAAATGGGAAGTGGAGAACATGTATAGATTTCTTCGACCTTAACAAAGCTTGTCGAAAGGACAGTTTCTCGTTACCTAGAATTGACTAGCTCATTGATGCAATAGCTGGACATTAACTCCTCAACTTCATGGATGCTTATTCAGGGTACAATCAAATACCCATGGAGCCCTAAGACAAAGAGCACACCTCATTCATTATAGATCATGGACTTTACTATTATAAGGTGATGCCTTGCGGGCTAAAGAATGCAGAAGTGACCTACCAGTGGTTGGTCAATATGATATTCAAAGAACAGATTGGGAAGAATATGGAGGTCTATATGGATGATATGCTTGTAAAGTCCAAATAGGTCATGAAGCACATGGAGGACTTGGAAGAAATATTTCATATTCTAAAGAGGTACCGAATGAAGTTAAATCCATTAAAGTGTGCATTCAGAGTGTCTCTAGGAAAATTTCTTAAGTTTATGGTAAATAATAGGGGGATTGAAGAAAACCTAGAGAAAATTAAGGCACTCATTGACATGAGGTCCCTAACTGGGGTCAAAGACGTACAAAGCCTGACTGGTCAAGTTGCTACACTTGGTAGATTTATCTCTAAGGCAACTAATAAATGCAAGCCATTCTTCGATGTTTTGAGGAAGGCCAAGTAATTTGAGTGGATTGAGGGGTGTGAAATTGCCTTCCAACATTTGAAGGAATACCTAGGCCAAGCTCTACTGTTGTCCAAACCGCATGAGGGTGAGAATCTCATTCTCTACTTAGGAGTGTCCAAGCATGTTGTCAGCGTAGCCCTTATCTGGGATGAAAATGGGACCCAACTCTCTGTGTATTATATGAGTAAAAGGTTAGCAAATATAGAGGAAAACTACACACTAATGGAGAAGCTCGCCTATTGTCTTGTGATCGCTTCTAGGAAGCTATGACCTTACTTCTAGGCACATACCATTGAGGTGCTCACTCAATACCTACTGAGGCAAACATTGCAAAAGATGAACACCTCAGGGCGTCTGCTTAAGTGGGCTATTAAGCTTGCCCAATTTGATATTCAATGCAAGCCAAGGTCAGTAATCAAGGGGTAGGCATTAGCAGACTTCATTGCAAAGTTCAGTGGACCAGTAGAGAATGAAGTGGAGACTCCGGAAGAACCATGGTGGGAACTTTTTATAGATGGGTCCTCTTGCGAGCAGAAAGTAGGGGTAGGAGTATTGTTAATTAGCCTAGAGGGACACAAAATCCTTTACGTGCTGTTATTTAAATTTCAAGCCACCAACAATGAGGCAGAATGTGAGGCACTACTTGCAGGACTTCGTTTAGCAAGAGAGGTATGAGCTGAGAATATGAGGATCTTTAGAGACTCTTAACTAATTGTTTGTCACATAAAGGGTGAATACTAGGCAAAGGGATCGAAAATGGTAGCTTACCTCTAGAAAGTTCGGGAATTACTTAGTAATTTCTAGAAGTATGAGATTAGCTAGGTCCAATGAGCTCAAAATGCACATGTAGATGCATTAGCTCACTTGGCTACAACCAAGGATATGGATTTCTTAAGTACAGTCCCGATAGAAACTTTCCCATCACAAAGCATCGAGCAAAAAAATGTCCTGATAGCAATTGTTGTGGCCCAGGACTCATGGATAAGCCCAATCCTGAAATATCTGTGAGATAGCAAGCTCCCAAAAAATAAGTTAGAAGTGTGTCGGATGCGAGCTCGAGCTGCTAGGTATTGCATTATTGATAACATGCTCTAAAGAAGGGGCTTTTCAGCTCCACTCCTTAGTTGTATCAATGACCCTGATTGTGACATCGTCCTTGAAGATATTCACATTGAGCACTGTGGAAACCACGCTGGGGGGCTATCTCTAGCTCCAAAAGCACTTCACCAAGGTTTCTTCTGGCCAACCATGAAGAAAGATGCAATCAGCCTTGTTAAACGATGTGATAAATGTCAAAGGTTCTCCAAGGTTCCCTGAGCTCCTCTAGCCAGTCTTCAGTAAATGGTTAGCCCTTGGCCCTTCATGATATAGGGCATTGATATGATCGAACCTCTTCTAACAAGTTGTGGCAATTGCAAGCACATGGCGGTCACCATCAACTATTTTACCAAATGGACTAAAGCGAATGAGTTAGCTGAAATCTCTTCCTTAAAGATTGAAAAGTTTGTTTGGAGCAACATCATCTGCCAGTTTGGAGTTCCTTAGTAGATCATAATAGATAATGGGACTCAATTCACTAATGAACAGTTCATCAATTTCTATAGCGATCTCAGGATTGAAATGAGCTTCTCAGCGATAGACCATCCTCAGGCTAACGGACAGGTCAAGGCTGTGAACAAAATCATCAAGCAGATCCTGAAAACAAAACTAGAGGCCAGGAAAGGAGCATGGGTAGATGAATTATCGAAAGTACTATGGGCCTATAGAACCATGACTTACAGCACGACAGGAGAGACTCCTTTCTCAATGGTTTACGGATCTAAAGCAATGATACCAATGGAGTACGAAGTAATTTCTCACCAGAGAGCAACTTTCAACCCAGAGGAAAATGATTAGCTGCTTGCTACAAGCCTTGACCTCGTTGAAGAGCTAAGAGACATAGCTTGCCTTAGAATTGTAACTTACTAAGAGCAGGTTGCGAGATATTGTAACAAAAAGGTCTGAACTTAGAGCTATAGAGCAGGTGACCTCGTAGTGTGACTTATTCTACCTGGGGCTTGCAAGCTCAGTGAAGGTACATTGGGGCCAAATTGGGAAGGTTCATATATAATAAAGAAGAACCTGGGCAACATATCATATCACTTGACCAGCATAGATGGGGCTAAATTCTCTTGAGCATGGAATGCCAAGCATCTCTGTCCATATTATCAACAAGAGCGAACTTGGCTTTGTAATTCTGTATTATTGTTTAAACTTGAATAAAGAGGTCTAAATTTTTTTTTTCAATTGTGTTTACTAAAAGATTCCCCAATGTACTTCTTGTCTGAAGTGAATTGGCCACAGAATTAGTCCTTTCTTATGCTCAATGAAGAGCTAAAACCTAGATAATATCTTGCCTAGTCGTCTCATAAAGTCATGAAGCTCGTTAATTTGTTGATTCATATTAGCACTATAAGGTCTACCTAGAATAATAGGCCGTAATTTAATAATTTTTGTGTTCGACCCATTGATTATTTAGCTCGATGCAGTAATTGCCCACAAATTATAGATCAAGCATTCAAGACAAACAAATATCAGAAGAGCTCAAAAAGTAAACTAATTAATGTATATAACAAAGACAAAGATAAACAAATCACATGGAAGTTTACAAAAATGCTTCAACTACACTTAAATTGTTAGTCAGATGTATCTATAGCATTTAAAATAAAAGTGAGACAAAAAATGCAACAATACAATCTAAGAAGACACTAGAGGACCAGATGGGTCTTGAGGGGTTAAGGAATCTGAAGCAAGCACAGGCGGATTCTCCATCAATTGTTCATCAGGTCTTATTATGGCTACTCCTCACATTGGTGAGCTATTTTTAGCCTAGTCGTTATCTTGAATAGGAAGATTGCCAGCAGTTTCAGCACCTAGAGCTGAGGCTGCCTTCGCATCCTTGATAAAGCCTTGAATGATCACCTTGATCTCTCTACCGAAGAATGATAAATCAAAGTTTGAATGTTTCTACCACAAGGTATACATAAATCCGTCAGTAGTCTAAGAGATTATAGCCTTTTTAGCTTGAGCCACCATGGCTAACGTTTCCTCTTTGACCTTGGTGATCTCTTCCTCTGCTTAGGCAACCCTCTCAGTAACTCGCTTGGCCTCCTTTTTAGCTCGTGCTGCCTTCTTCTCAGCATGAACTACCCTCTCCTAAGTGGCCAGTGTCTACCTTTCGAGGACCTCAGCTCCCCTCGCTAAGACAGATATCTCTTCTTTCCTTTATCTCAACTTATAAAGAGCCTTATGAAGACCTGAGGATAAGCTAGCTGTGTCCCAAGCCAAGATTTCTTTAGCTTCTATCCTCGCAGCATCAACGCTCTCCAGTCTCCTCCTCAACTCTGCTACCTCATTGGTCATTGCTACTAGGCTATTCTTGAGCTTACCTCACTCTACCTTCGAGCTTATGATCTCCTCCCTAAGCTTTATCATCTCTAGAACCCCCTTGAAAAGGATCACAAAAAGTTAGGATGCATGCAAAAAAAAAAAGGTAATACTGACTAGAAGGCAGTGACGAGCTAGTATACCTGCCAGGGTGCTACCTCGAATCCCCTCATCCTCAAGAGACTTCATATGATAACCCAGGATCCAATCCACATTTCTATCTAGAATGCCATAAAATGCCAAGGTCTTGGGTCCCAAACCTTCAGAAGCATCCTCTAGAATGTCCTCAGATTCTTCCTCTGGATCAATGACGATCCCTTTCCCTTTGTTAGTCCTTTGTCTTTTGGGAAGAGGCTCGATTGAAACTTCTTCACTATGGTCCAGGGACCTTGGTACTCTTCTCTCGACTGTAGGAGGCCTCAATTGCAAAATAGAGACTGGGGCGAGCAAGGTCTCCTCCATGATCACCAAAAAGGAAGGGCAGCTAGCATGGGTAGGAGTTGAAGTAGTAGTAGAGGAGGAAGGGTAGCTAGTGTGAATAGAAGCTAGAGTGCCAACAGAGGAGGGAGGACGACTAGCTTGAGTAGAAGTGAGAGTGGCAGTACACCTTAACCTCGCTGAAGAAGGAGGCATGATGAGATTGACTCTCTCCATATCACTTTGCTCCCTGAAGTCTGCTGGAATGACCTCTTTAACACCTTATGGTCCGATGTCCAATAAGCTGTTAAGAAGCTCGGTACCAAGGGCAAGGAGAGCCTGTATGTCCACAGAATCTCTTCGTCAAATTTTAGATCATTCTAAAAATCTTCAATGGCAATGAACTGATCAAGCACTGCGGCCTCCTCCTCCCTTAACTTCAGCTTATCCTTCCTAGCTCCCTTTGCAAAAAAAAAGCACAACAAAGATTAACTCGAAATAATGCAAAAATAAAATCAACCTGTGTGCACTTAGCTCACTTACCAAGATTCAAAATGAAATTAAAGTTTTGAAGACAATGCAAATATGGCTAGGAGACATAAAACTAATAAGTCTTGTAACGCCTTGCATTGGATTTCCCCTTAGCGTCCCCTTGAGGCAGAATTTTCTTGTATTTAGATGGACAGGGTGAAAGATAATAAATATCTTCTCGTCTTCCGATACTCTTAATACCATAGAGATGACTAAAAACCTTGGCCAAAAGGGGTGCATGACCATTTCTCAAATAAATAAGGGCTAAAGAAATCAGACTCAAATATGCGTTTGGAGTCAACTGGATGGGGGAAAGTCTTAGCTCATTTAAAAAATCGATTATGAAGGGGGCAACTGGGCACCTAAATCCAACACCAAGGTGTTGGATGCTAATCGCTTTGAATTTCTTAAGAGGATGAGTGATGTGGTTACTACGAGAAGGCGCTAGCACATGGCATCCCTTCGAAAAAAAGTACACTTCGACTATCCCTCTGAGTTCTTTGAGTTTGACTATTGAATGATGACGAATGAAAGGTGAACGAGCTCTAGATTCCTTAGGCCTGAAGTGAGCTTCGAACTCATTAGCGACCTCGCCACTCTAGGAGGTTGTGCCCCTAACGACACGGAGTGCTTCCCCACTTTCTTTAGACTCAATGTCTTCATTGACTATTAGGTGACGACGATGTTTATGGGGTGAGACATCTACACAAAATGAGGAAAGAAGAAATGATCAAGTCGTTAGGTATAGACCAATTGCCCTAATCGCCCATTACGCATCTAACCTCACTATAGCTCGAGCGTACTTAATCGCCTACTATCAGCTCAGGTGCACCTGATTGCCCTGGTGATCTCATACCAGTGTGTGCGCACCTAATCACCTATGCACATCTCACCTCGCTACAGCTTGGGCACGCCTAATTGCCCACTGTCAACTTGGGTGCACCTAATCGTCCCTGCGATCTCATGCTAGTGCATACGCACCTCATTGCCCACTGTGCATCTCACCTCGCTATAGCTCAAGTGCACCTAATCGGCCACTGTCAGCTCAGGCACACCTAATTGTCCCCGTGATCTCATGCCAGTACATGCACACCTAATCGCCCACTGCACATCTCACATCACTATAATTTAGGCACACCTAATCACCTACTATCAGTTGGGTGATCCTAATCACTCTTGCATCTCATGCTAGTGTGTGCGCACCTAATTACCCACTGCGATCTCATCTCGCTATAGCTCGGGCACACCTAATCACCTATTGTTAGCTTAGGCGCACCTAATCACCCTCGCGATCTCGTGCCAGTACATGCACACCTAATCGCCCATTGCATATCTTACCTTGCTATAGCTTGGGCACATTTAATCGTTCATTGTCAGCTCAGGCACACCTAATCACCCCCGTGATCTCATGTCAGTGCATGGGCAGCTAATCGCCCATTGCGTGTCTCACCTTACTACAGCTCAAGCACACCTAATCGCCTACTATCAGCTCAGGCGCACCTAATCGCCCTCGCAATCTCATGCCAATGAATGCATAACTAATTGTCAACTACGCATCTCACCTCATTATAACTCGGGCACACCTAATCGCCCACTATCAACTTGGGTGCACCTAATTGCCCTTGTGATCTCATGTCAATGCGTGTGCACCTAATCGCCTACTGTTAGCTTGGGCGCACCTAATCACCCTTGCGATCTCATGCTAGTACGTGCGTACCTAATCATCCACTGCCCATCTCACCTCACTATAGCTTGAGTGCACCTAATCATCCACTGTCAACTTGGGTGCACCTAATCACCCTTGCAATCTCATGCCAGTGTATGTGCACCTAATTGCCCACTGCGCATCTCACCTTGCTATAGATCGAGCATACCTA
>JANHAO010024241.1:0-11672 GCA_026873985.1 Saraca asoca
CACTGTGCCCACAAAATGGCGACGCATCAAGGCGAGTTGCATTAGACACAGGGCAGCCAAAACAGATTCGATGCATCTTTCTTTGCAAATCTGAGGAACGGACGCGGCATTCTCCAATCTGATCAAGTGCTATGGACTGATGCTTCTACAAAAAGCATTGTTGAAAAATTCATGGGCATGAGAGGCTTGTCTGGATCAACAACATTCAATGTGGAATTTGGAAAGGCTATGGTAAAAATGAGTAATATTGGTTTGAAGACTGGTACTGAGGGTGAGATTCGTACAAAATATTCCGCTATTAATTAATTATTTACCCTATTGAGAGTTGTTTTATGTTGTTTTCTATTCAGCAAAAGCCGGTTTCAAGTGTAATTGTATTTGTATCCAGATTTTTCTTTTCATATTGTCGATTGATTAGGTATAGTTTCAAGTCTAAAAGTTGGTATAGGGGAAAAGTTATCAATCTAATACAAATTACATTTGAGTCTTATGAGAGAGGTAGGCAAAATATAAGGAAAACCTTGTTTCTCCATTGAGATGTTGGGATCCTAACTTTTGAAGGAGATTCATCTTGAATTGTTTGATCTACTTGCAAAGTAATAAACTATTGAAATTTGTAATATTTAGTGCAAAATAAAATATTATCCTAGGCTTATTAGAATATTTTATACTAATTTAGGAGTAGCAAATGGTTGATTGTTTGCTTTTGTAATGAGAAAATTAATTGGTTTGGATGTTGAGACCTTCTGCAAGTTGTTTGATTTGTAAAGTGGATCTAGTTTCATTATCAGTAAAGATATGAAAGACTACTTTAGGGAAGAGGCCATTAAGTTGCTTTTTCCAAACACAATTCCTGTCTTTACTCCTAATAAATTAAATATTACTAGCTTATCTGTGGAGGATCATCTCCTCAATTATACAGTTGTAAAGACCATCCTTTTGAGGCACACGAACACAACTAACATTATTGAGGATGAGTTGTCCTTGATGCGGGCAATGAAGTCTAGGCCGAAAACCAACATCACAGATCTCATTTTGACAAATGTTGGCACTTTCTTTATAAAGACCAACCAAAGTTTTCTACCTTATGGGATGATCCTTACTAAAGTCTTCTCTCATTTTTGAGCGTCTTTGACTCTAAAGAAAGAAGTAGATAATGTTGATAACTCAACTTCCCTGAATGAAAAAACTTTGCACCAAATGCAACTTAAATTTTTCAATGGAAGGTGGACTAGAGAAGACATTTTTGCTTCAAGGAGATCTTTTGCTGCTAGTGCTTCTAGTTGTGGTTCTGGTTTTGGTTTTGAAGATTTTCAAAATGAGATTATGAACTTGTTAAGGCAAATGTGAGTGGAGCATACTCAATTTTTTAGGAGTATGGAGCAGACTATTCAAGCCAATCATAAGCAAATAAATGAGAGGATTGACACTTTGGAGACAAATATGAATGCTAAGATTTGTGACCTTTATAGACGACCAAACAATTTGAAGGAACAACTTAATGAGATCCAACAAGCCATTTCTCCTTATGTGTAGTTGCTTACTTGGTTCCTTAGCCCTGTTTTCCCTTTTTAGACTTATTTTTACTTTTGTTGGTCTTTTTTACTCTAAATACATTATATGGATTTTCTGGATATTTTGGTTCATATCAATATAATTCTCGAATTTTGCTTAATTGTTTGTTCTTTTTGGTTTATCCTTTTTGATTTATCAAAAGGGGGAGTATTTATGTATTTTTATGGAGTTTGTGTGCTAAATTTTTATGCATGCCTTAGGGTGTTGCTATTTTTAGGGGCAACTTTATGATTTTTGTGCTTAATTGTGTAATTAATTAATGTTTGTTGATTGATTCCTATCTTACCTCAAAATTGTTTGTCAGCATCAAAAAGAGAAAGATTATTAACCTTGACTCCTATTTTCTAATTGAGTAACAAACAATTTTGGTTGAGTTTATTTGGTGTATTTTCAATGAATTAATCTTCAATGGTCTTGGATTTCTTGATGATGACTTAGTTTATACCTTATTTAGTCAAAATGTAAAGGTATAGGTTTATTGGAATTTAGCTCAAATTTTTCAAAGGTTTACCTTATGAGTTTGATTAAAAACTTTTTTGAAAAATTTCAACAAAACATTCCACACTACAAGAAAATAGTCCATTTCCAATGGCCTTTCAACGACAAAAAATATTTCATCAAAAATCCATTGAAAAGGATGTCAAAAAATAAAAATGAAAAATTATTTCAAATTTTCCAATGTCCATATCTGACAGAAATGTCTACATGAAAGTTATTTGACTTCCATATTCATCAAAAAATAGATGAAGAATTTTTCAAATAGGCACATTATTTTTTCTAACATTCCTAAAAGTCGATAAATTCATGTCATATGATGACATGATGTTTTCTAATGTCTTGGGATGTCATGTAGTGATCAGTAGTGTCAAGACCCAAATTCCTAGCCATGAGTGGCGTAAACATTAATCCCTGATTGATAATTACTAACCTTGATTCTGTTTCCATTAACCTTTACTACTCATACTTGTTTCAATATTCCTAAATCATTTCTATTGAAAACCCAATTGATTAAGTTAAAAATTATAATTTATAGAAAGAAAGAGAGTTATATTGAGGTATAAGCATATTTATGTAATGTACAATGGCATAGCCTAAACAAGGCACATGCTGTTAGAACAACAACGTTTAAATTATACATCGTTTTCAACACAGTATGCTCATATAATGTATTCTACCCTCATATGCTCCTAAAAATTTGTTACAATGGTTGTGAACATATCAACTATTACTTCAATAGGATTAGCCTCTATCCTTACATTTTGATGGAGGATCAGTGGCAAAATTCTAAGAATCTGAAAAATATTCCACAGAAGAGTGAGCCTAGGGCTCAGTGAAATAAATCAATACCTAATTTATAAATTTATCATTATTTAATAATACATATGTATATCATAACCATATATTCATAATTCCATGCCAAGCTTAATAAACAAATCATAGATTTCCAGAGACTAACCTCTAAATGATATTAAATCATATCAATATTGACATATTATAAATAATCATGATTTTCTTATCACCTCAAGCCTGCATCATCAATCATCCTGTTGTTATATCTCATTCTATCACATCTTAGTATTTCACAGAATACATAAATAACCACCCTCTGGTTGGCATCACCTAATATTATCATTAACATATTATAAGGAATCATTACCTTTATAACATCAATAGTTAACATCAATCATTACATTTTTAGAACATATCAACATATTATAATTTAGCATCTCGAAGAATAATAGCTTACATGTATAAGCAAAATAAATAACAACAATTGAAATACTTCTTGTTACTCCATTTCCACTTTAACCTGCACAAGCCCAACCTTGTCCCTTAGGCTCTCGTCTTATACCACTCTCTATATTGAAATGCGTAAATCTAGGATCCAGTTCATTTTTCCCCCACCTTATCCCATCATTCACATCTTAAGTCTCATAAGAGTTTTTCAAGCTTTCTACAGTATCATTTTCATAACAGTTATATCACAAAAAGCACATTTCGATCACAATCTTAGTCATATATCTTTTGCCACATTATCACATTTCATCATCATCATCGTTATTAATCATCATTTCTATAATAATCATAGCATAAGTTCTTATAAAGCATCGAATCAAAATCATATACTCTTTACCACAATCTCAATTACATAGGTCATATTCTATTATTAATACAACCATACACTCCTTGTCACATTTTAATATTAGCCATCAAGATTATTACCACAACACAATAGGTTTAAACAATTATTAGATTTATTGACATTAGCTTATGTGTTGCTCATTTAGGATTTCTTAATTATTATACTTGAATTAGCTAGTATTCATATCACATAATACACTGTCCATTATCATCATAATATTTCCAATATTGCTACCTTAATATTAATATTTATTTTATCCATCCAAGAATCTTTGTCATTTATAGTTACAAATTAATTACTCAATTTCTAACATACTTTAACAATATTCATACTCTGTTATTCAATCATTCTGTTATTTAGTCATTTTCAAAACCTAATTATAGCCTCCATTTCACTGTAAAGAAGGAGTTATAGGCAATGCATCATTATCTTATAAGTGTTTCAAACATACTTTAGCATATATGTCATTTTCAAGGCTCATAATTCAAATCACTCTTATTTACACTTAATTTGCGATTATGATCGCAAAAGCAAAATATGCGATTGAAAATTCAGCATGTTTTGCATGATTCAAAACGATCTATCCTAGCCTTGTTTCTAATCCTGATCGCGATTTGAATAGTGTATAATCCTAGACTTCTTAAAAGTTTACAATTTTTAATGAGTAGACTCGCATTTTAAACTATATTGGCTTGAGTCGAATCAAAGCCTTCATGTTTAGTTCTCATGATTCTACTCGACTTTCAGTTTCTAGGCTCATGATTTTGCTCATGATTCTGATCACACATCCAAATTTTTACAAGTTTTTGGTGTAACTACACATTTTTAGAAGAATATCTCTAATTTCCTTAGCTAAACTTTATGTACTAACTCAACCAACTCTTAATTATAAAAGAACTAACCATAAAACCATTCTTTTCCAATCAAACCACTATATTTATATCAACAACACCATTCAAAATTAGTTTATACCATAAGTTCACATAATACCCAATTTCTTTAACATAAACAACAATTCACTAGTTCATTATCAATTATTTATTTTATAACTCATAAGAAAGATAAAAATTACTCACAGAAATGGCTAAGAATAAGAAATCAAACTAATCCAACCAAAATCTTCAACACTCTTCATGAACAAAAGAGACAAGGCATGTTAGATTTTCCTTGGATTTTCAAGAATTTTCTTGCATCAAATAGTCAAATGCCATTAGATCATAACTCTAGTCCATAAAAACAAGCTAGAAATATAAGATTTGAGCCCCAAAACACTAGAAAATTTATATAAATTTATGGGTCAAATAGTGAAATAAACAGTAACTCTTGGATTCAAAAATTCATAACTTGGATTATACTTAATGAATCAATGAGATTTTGGCATCCAATTGAAAAGGAAGAAGAAAGGAATCAGTAGTAAAAAATATGACAAATTAACATGAAGAAATGTATTACTTTCTTGTAGAGAGAGAAAGTGTCGAGAGACAAACTCTATGTTGAAGAAGAGCTGTTGCATGAATTGCAACCAGGGAAGGCTAGAGAAAGAAGAGGGAAACTAACTTTAGAAGAGTAAAAATGGAAAAATGTGAATCAACTTTTACCTTGACTCTTTCTTGATTTTTCCTCCTCTAATAACCTTACCATTTCCCTCATCTTTGAGTTCCAAGTTTGACACAATCACCAATCACTAGCAACTACAAAATTTTAGCATAAATTAGTTAAATTAACTATTCTTGTGACGATCGTAAATTTTCACTTTATGGATATCTTTAACCCTAGTTTCAATCTCCCAGAAATTTTTTGAAAATTAAATCCCAAAAACACAAATTCTCTTCCATACACATTAGTAATGGAAGTTTTCTTTTTCTGAGGATTCCTAAAGTTCACATAATTTATTTTTATCATATCCGGACAATTTGCATCTTAAAATCTAAAATTTCAAAACTCTCAAACTTTAATTCTGCCCTTTTCAAATTCTCCAAAAGTCATTTTATTACCAAGATTAATTTTAGAAAAATTTGGGGTATTATAAGAAGATATCAACACTTTAAAAAAAAATTGAATTTCAAAATGAGACAATGTTTTGAATGTTCATAGACATCGCAAATGATGTTGAAGATCTATCAAATAACTTAACTTTGCTTATCTAAATTGTGAAGCCCTTGTTTTCCATTTCTTCTTGTCTCTCTAACCTTTTTCTGCCACTATTTGCCAAAGTGTTGTCTTTGTGCCTCCCACCACTGTTGCCTCTTATCGCCATGCCTGTTGTTGTTATCATGACTTATCCTATTGTGCCTCGCTAACGTACATTGCATCACCATCTCTGCCTAAGGCTTACATCATGAACCCCTTCTCTTCCTCTCATCTAAAACTTTAAAGATCGCCATACTTAATGCCACCTCCTGTCATCAGCTACCACCAGCAAAAACTAGTAAGTATTTAGCTTTTCTCAAAATAAATTTTATTTATGCACCTTCGTCTTTGTTCTACTTTGGTTTGTATTGAATTTCTTAGGATATTTCTCCTTTGTCTCTGACTTCTGATCTCTGTTTAGTTTTTCTATTTCTATCCCTTGAAATGGGTTTAGTTGCTTTTAATATTTATGCTTTTTTTGTGAAGTTATTTTGTTTTTGAACTAAAATCTGAACAAAAAATATTCAATATGCCTCAAACCAAAATGTTTTGTGCATATCGATTGTAACAAAGCAATTTTTCCCTGCATATTTTTTAGACTTAGATAATATTGTTTGAACTGGTGGGTGGTGAACAAGTCTTGCAAACTTGTCTTGGTAAAAAATTGTGTTTTTGGAATATGATATGAGAGATTAAGTTGTGTGCTATTAAATTAGTGATGGATCTTGGTTTTGGTGTGAGTGAGATATGTTTTAAACAATCCAAAGAACCAATGACTATTGTATTCTTCATCAGGTAGTCTCTATTTGATTTTTATAAAGGCTTTGGTCTTTAGGCATGAAATATTTGGTTGTAATTGAACAATATAATTTTTATAGAGGTTTTGAAAAAATTTTCTCTGCTTTGATTAGACTAAAACATCATCCTATGCCTTATTGTGTCATATTATTTAAAATAGTTTATAATACCAGTTTAAAGTTAAGCATTGGAGCAAGATGCTTGAGCTTGGAACTGATTGAGCCAAACACTGAAATAGATTGTTGTGCCTTTTGTATTTCATATTCCTAGGGCTTAGGTTTTGGTATTTAAAACAAAGACTTCTAATTTATAAAATTTTTTACAGGATCTTTCAATTGATTATAGTTTCTTTTATGTTATAATATTGCTTTATACTCTTTTCTACTTCTTATGTTGGCTTTATAAGGTTACGTCCAAAAGATGCAGACAGATGGCAATGAAAACTTTTGCTTTGACATATAGTAGTTCCTAATGTTAAAACTCAAAGTTTTCATTTATTGCCATTGTCTTTTTCATGTAGATATAGTTAGCCAAGGTTGAAATAGAAGAGGTAGTTCACTAAGAAGTTGTTGCTAGATTCTACACTAGTATGGGAGCTTTAGTCATATAGCTAGTTACTAGTTTTTGGAACAATTAGTTTTATTCTTATTGTAGTTGATTTTTGTTATTCTTTAAGGTTGCCTTAAGAAATACAAGCATCCTGGGAGTTCATGTAATAGCTGGTGCTTTAAGTGATAAGTATCTAGAAGTTGACTTTAGTGATGAGGAGTTTTTGTAGTTTGATGTGTCTAGAATTTCTAATATAATAACACTTACTATAATATACCTAATTTTAAATTTTTTTGAGCAATTAAAATGAATAATAAATTATAAATTATGTACATTTAATGAAAAATTTTATAAGCTTACTACTAACTTAAATTTTTTGTTAGAGTGTTACAAATTCTCCCCAATTAAAAGAATTTGCCCTCGAATTCTAAAAGCAGAGTTGCATAGGATCAAAACAAAATATTTGATTAACTACTGAAAATAAGGCTCTGATGACATTAGAAAGGAAGGTTCATACTGATAAGCTACTCAAACAAAAGGGGGATATTTATCCTTCATAATTGGCTTAGGTTCCTAAGTCATTTCTTCTTTCCTATAATTTTCCCATAGGACTTTTGTAGAAGGATATTCCTTGAAGCGGAGTTTTCTAATTTGCTGGTCAATAATAGCTACAGGATACTCCTCATAGGTCATATGACTATCTAGTTTAATAAGGATTTTTGGAATGATGTGAGATAGATCTGGGACATACTTTTTCAATATGGACATATGGAAAATAGGATGGATGCTCTCCAATTCTGGGAGTAGATTTAGCATATATGCCACAGTGCTTATTCCTTTTATTATGGGAAATGAACCTATATACCAGGGACTTAACTTCCCCTTTCTACCAAATCTCATCACTTCTTTCATCGGGGATATCTTCAAAAACACCTAATCAACCACCTGGAATTCCAAGTCTCTTCTTCTTTTATCTACATAAGACTTTTGACAACTCTAAGCTATTATTAACTTTTCTCTGATAATCTTGACATTCTTATTTGCCTCCTAAACTAAGTTTTGGCCTAACAACTTCATCTTACCTATCTCAAACCATTCAATCAGATATCTACATTTTCTTCCATACAATGCTTTTAAAAAGAGCCATTTAAATTGAAGAATGACAATTATTGTTATAGGCAAATTCAATCAAGGGCAGATATCACTCCTAACTACCCTTAAACTCCAGCACACAAGCTCGAAGCATGTCTTCTAGAAATTGAATTGTTCTCTTAGATTGTTCATCTATCTGAGGGTGAAAGGCTGTGCTAAAGTGAAGTTATGAACCCAAGGCCTCTTCAAAGGATCTCCAAAATCATACAATGAATTAGGTACCTTCGTCAGATATGATTGACAATGGAATTCCATGAAGAGACACAATCTGATCTGGGTATAATTAGGCATACTAGGAAGTTGAATAAGTAATTTTCACTGGAAAAAAATAGGCACTTTTGGTCACATGTTCAACAATTATCCAAATAGAATCATAGCCCTTTTGAGTTCTTAGCAGTCTAGTAAGAAAGTCCATGGTAACTCTTTCCTACTTCCATTCAGGAATCTCCAGATTCTGATGTAAATCCGCAGGTCTTTGGTGTTCAACTTTCACTTGCAGCATATGAGACATCGACAGACAAAATCCACTATATCACATTTCATTCCTTCCCACCAATAACCTATTATTAGATCTTGATACCTTGTTGCTACCAAGGTACATAGCATAATATGAAAAGTGGGTTGTATACCTAAGTTGTAACAGGTTAGTAACTTTAGGCACCCATATCCATCCATGATAAGTTAAGGCTCCTTGATCATCTCTTACCAAGCCCGAATCTGATTCCTTCTTCATTTTGTCAAACAACCTGTTTATGTCCAAATCTTGAGCCTGTGTAGTCATAATTTGGTCAACAAGTGAAAACTGTACCTATAAATGTGCCATAAGTATCCCAGGTTCCTATGATTGCAATTGGATACCATGTGCTTCCACCTTGTAATACTCTTGAATTCAACATAGTATCTTAAGTATGGATTCATGTACTTTGATATGATTTTAAGCTTGCACTCTTAAAGAATATATATGAATAATTGTTAGCTACACTACGAAGTACATAAAGGTAATGATTGATCAAGAAAGGATTTGTCTTCCTTGGTAACAGGGAAAGAGATTCAAAAGATGTTTGATACTTGTATTATGATTAAAATCATATGCCTATGTATTGATTCATACATAAAAGGAATTTTATGTATAATCAATTGTGAGATAGCACATAGTCAAACATGCATTGATAATTAGGTGTTCAAATTAGGGTTGAAACTAGAACTATACCTTAAGACCAATTTGAATATGGAGAGATAATGGGATTGAATTACACACTAACACTTTATAATGAAAGGTTTTGATTTTCACAAATCTATTTCTGGAATTTAGGTGGTCATGATGCTTTGCTAAAAGCAAATCATAATATATGAATCTATTTGAATAATTTAAGGAAATTATATTTAAATGAAAAAGAGTTTTAATTCAATTAAGCTTATAGAAGCTTGTAAATAAATTCATTGTCAATATATATGGAAATCTAATGAGTCACACACAATAAAATCTCTTTGATTCAAAATCAAAAGAAAAGTTAGAATACAAAATGTTGAATTCAAGAGTTGAATTAGTGAACTTCTTGAAATTTCGAAATGATTAATTAAGTATTCTAATATAATTAGAAGTGTTAATTAATTAATAATTTAATAATTCTATTAGAGATTACAATGATCAAATAGTAGGTAGTTTCCAATGTTAATATTTGAATAATGTAGAACATTCATAGTAACTATAGATGAGATCATAAGTAAAGGAATGGTTTCTCACTTAGAAAGTTGTTTTAATTAATTAAAATAGTTAAAGAATGATTGCATAAGAGATTTTATAAATTTGGACTCATAGAAAAGTATTCAGGCTTAAAAGAAGCAGCATACAATTAATGAATTTGGATTCATTATGACCTAAACAAGGAGTATAGACTCCTTGCACCAAGAGGGCAGCACTAGCCATACAACCTATCCATTTGATGAGTGGACAACATAAGCAAGGGGAAACCCTAGTTTGTGTGACGCTCATGTTTACTCCCCGCTCTTGCCTGTGTTCTAATCTATTTTATTTAAATAAAAGAGAAGCAAATCCTTCAACACACTAATACATCCCAAGCACATGTGTTGCGCACCCAAATTCTCTTAGTGTAATCTCACTTATCTTTTCCTCTTTGCATTCAAACACCAACCTTGATCAAGTAAATTTGTGATCCTTGGAGAGCTAGTACCACTTAAGTTAAGGATTTTATTTTCTTACTCTACTTGTTATGTGAACATTACTGGAGGCTTTAAATCGAATTGGATCATATGGATCACCGTTAGTCTTGAAAATCAAATCTAGAGGTGTTGACAGAAATTGATCTAGAAGACTTAATCATGAAGCTTGTTAGAGAGTTCATTAGACTACTTAAAGATCAAACTCATATTTGAAAACTAGGGATTCTAAGAATAACTCTTGAAAAGGTATAATTCAAATAATTAGTTTTATGCTTGTTTTGAATTATACAAATTCTTATGAATTAATTTGAAATAATATGATCCGTGCTTAGGAAAAATTTTAAAAATTCTATACATATATTTGATGCTTTTGATCAACATACTTGATACGTTGATCTATTTTCTCAACATGAATTGCATATTCCTAAAGTTCTTTGCCATCCAATCTCAAAAGTGGAAATGATTTCTCAACCCTTTTTTTTTTTATCTCAAAGCTCCTCTATTCCTTCTATATGGGTAATCCATAGGCAATTTACATTTACCATAATCAAACTTTCATCCATATTTTAAGGTGAAGGTTTTAGAATGCTCTATACAAATGGGACATGCTAGCTTGCGATGAGTCTGCCAACAAGACAACATTCCATATGCAAAAAAGTCATTGATGGTCCATAGCAAGGCAGGTCTTAAGGTAAAATTTTGTTTCAAGAAGATATCATATATATGTATGCCATCTTCCAATAACATTTTGAATTTGTCTATTAGTGGTTGTAAGTATACATCAATATTTGCCTTCAGATTACCTGGGATAATCAAAGTAAGGACACATGTACTTGATGTTGTAATTCCACGAGCGCATGGTGTAGCTGTAGCTAGTACTGGTGAATACGGGTCGAATCCCACAGAGATCTCGTTTTCAATTACCAGATGTTTGCAATTTTAAGATGCCTAAATCAAATAAGAACAACAAAAGAAGAAAAAGATCTAATGTGAAAGTAGCAGGCAAATAATTAAGCAAAGTGTAATAATAAAAGCCTAGGATTAAGGTTTCACCACAATTATGATCTTTAACAATTAATTGATTTCTTTCCTATTATGATTACTTAATTTATTTGAGGATGATTTTACCTAAATTAATTAATAG
>JANHAO010024242.1:0-11673 GCA_026873985.1 Saraca asoca
ACATGAATCTGAAAATTATGAAATCTATGGCATCCACTGGATTTATAAAAGTTGAAAATAATTTATACATTGTTCGTGAAACCACAGGTTTGAGATTTAATTTCATTATATTTATTTTATTTTTAAAAATAGACATTAATTTTCTTAATTTATATACTTACATTACTGTCCGGAGTATACATTTATATAAGAACATCACTGCTTGAGAGAAGAGGTTGGAAGCTTTAAATGTTGGGTAAGAAATAAAACTCAATTTATTTACAATAGTATCATTGTGTTTTCAATTTTTCAAAATAAAAATGATGAAAATATTTTTTTTTATTTTTAATTTTTAATATATTTTAAAAAATGTTTTTAATTTTTTTTTAATAAAATTAATTCAAATATATTTCTAATCTTATTTCTTATTTTCATTAAAAATAAAATTCAATAAAAACAGGAAATATTTAAATCAATTTTGGTCTTTATCTATCCTAATTGATTTTCCTCTCCCTCCTTAATGTGTGGAATCTTGGAAGGCGTAAGAATTCATAAGTCTGGTAAGATCATATTTCTTTTTCCTACTTCAATATATATCGGAAAGAAATAGCATTGAGGATAGAATATAGTCCAGTTTCTTTCATTTTGTATTGCTATTTGTTTCTTATTCTTTTTCATTTCTTAAAAATCTCATCGTGAATTGATTGAATTCAAAATTGAAAGTCCATTGTAACCAACGTCATTCTTTACTTCATCAGTAAGGATTTTTCCTCAGTTCGATTGTGAAAGTTATTAACAGAATTGGCCCATAATCCCTTAATGCCTTCTATATGCAAACCAATTTCTTCATCTCTTTTCCTCACCCCATGTTTCCATCCCCTTAATTGTAAATAATTTTTATTATTTTTTGATTTTTTTTTTTTAATATTGAGATCCTATGATTTGCAGAAATTGGGAAATAGGAGGATAAAGGGAGTGAAAACTCAAAGAAAAATGAAGCGGGATTGAACACAAAAAGGAAATAGAAACCAGTAGCCAGCCATCGGTTTGCAAAATTACAGTGTTAGTATTTTTTTTTTTTTTTTTAAGATTTCTTTTCCATCTATATGTTTTCCCCTTTTTTTTCCTTACTGTTGAGTGATGTTTTAAGGTTGGATTTAATCATTTACGGGATTTTAATAATCATTGATGATATAACAAAAAATTCTATGGAAAAATTACAAAAGTTGATCTCTCTTCAATAAACTGGGCTTCGAATATGAAAAGTTTAGCTTGGCTTTTAATATTATCCGGGTTGTTCATTGTGTTATTGAACTGGGGTGATTGTTAAGTTCTTATAGTAGGCTGTAACATATCTAACCTCTATTACCGTAATATACTATGTTTTGTTACTATCACTTCTTGATTTTTAATCTTTTTGTTTAGAGTAAAATATACTGTCCTTCCCTGAACTTTATTAAAATTTCAAAAACTTTCCTACTATTTGAAAATCTGTGTTAGTCCAAAAAATGGAAAACTTAGGAATATTTCAAAAAAAAAAAAAAAGTAACATTCTGTTGTTTTTAATTTGTTAATGAAAATAAATTATGAAAGTCCAATAATATCCTTCATTAAATAGAAATACTAATTTGAAACCTATTTCAATTTTAATGGAAAAAACACTACTGCAGCTCTAAGAAAAGAGTTTGAAATCGTCACATCAGAAACAACAAAACAGAAGTAGGTCTCAACGGTGGGTAGTTGGTGGCCTTGCCAGTGTTAAACTGTGGGCTAGCAGAGCTACGAGCCGGATTTGGGAAGGAGCAGAATGCAACAGTTAAAAGTGATGAGAAGTCATGTCTGTGTTAGTTTTGGTTAGACCAAAGCTATTAGTGTTGTCACTCAATTGGTCTCAATTGACAAAATAGGGGAGAAAAGGGAGATCAAGAATGGGAATAAAGGGCCTATGGTGATGAGGAAGGGTACTGATTTCGGTGGTGAGAAAAAAATTGCAACAAAAAAATGGATTCAATTCCCTTTTTTTTTGTGATTTTATTGTTTAATTTTTGTTTTTCTTCCATGAATCTTGTGGTTCTAGGATTATATGGTGGATATATGATGAGATCCTTTTTTTTATTTTGGTTTTTTTCCTATTTTTTCTACGATTTCTGTGGAATTTTGAAGGCCTTTTTTTTTAATAATGAAATGGTCTAGAATTTCATATAGAAATTTTAATAACAATTTCACTTATTCAAATCAATTTTTTACAGATCTCACTCAAGTTGCTAAGAAATAAAGTATGTGGTAATATGAGAATTTATGGCTTTAAGCACAACTAAGTTTAATACTCAAATCACAATTCATTGAATTTTTGGCTATTGTCCTGTTTGCCTTGTGTATTTATTAGGTGTTTGTTTCTTGTGAGAACTGCAAATAAAACAAAAGTGTTCATCGACAAGAATCGAAGAGAGTGAGAAGTGATGGAGAATTGGAAATAGATCCAAGGCTTGCAATCTGAGTTTGGTGGGGATGGATGTGAAGAAAAATAAATAAATTGAAGTTTCAAAATGTTATGGGCATTTTTGGAATGACATAAATGGGCTAGTAAAAGCCCAATGGACAGACTCAGCTAATAAGTGTCCAGCTTATTCAGGATTAAGGTCGCTGGACCAAGACATCAGGTCGCTAAATATGAGCTAAGGTCGTTAGTCAACATGAGTCAAAGCAGCAACCTCAGGTTGTGAAAACAAAGCCTAACTCACAGATCGTAGCATACATCCCTAACTATTAATTCAGAAAGTCCGTTCAGTTTTTTATTTTAATGGGAGTCAATTATAACTATCAACCCTTATCTATTATATAATCTAAATCAAGTTATGATACTTATCTGTTATAAATTTACATTCAAACTGCAACCCTCCAATCATTATAAAAGGGGATAAAATTATTGTACATGACATGATCAATCATCAAATGCAAAACACTCAGCATAGAGTAATAAAAGCCGTGGACATAGGAATTAAACTGACTTTAGCCGAACTACGTTAAAAACTTCTTGTATCTCCCTATTCTTCCTCTCTCTCTCTCTTTTTACATTTAATCTGCAATTTGGGGTTCTGGACTTGAGTTGATCGAATTTGGCCGTCAACATTTTAGCGCTAGAAGGAGGGCCTTAAACTGCATTCCCCTTGATTTTATTTTATAGCTAGAGGAAAAATCGCTAGGAGTTCAGATGCTACAGTTGATCAGCCTGATGGTCATATGGAACAACAGAAGGATCCAGTCCTTCTCACGGCAGGCACTTTCACCGTCCTCACTACAGGTGTTCCATTGACATGCCCCCAACGGCCTCACAACATTTTAATATTATTGATAGAATACAAGCATGGCATCAGCGTCATGAGACGTCAGAGAAAACGGTAAAAGAGGTGGCTAAAGTGGTTAGGGCATTGACTCAGGCACAGGCCCAGTGCTCACAAGAGCAGGTTGATGGTGCTACACAGAAAGAAGCTCTCTAACGGACATGGGAAGGAGCTTAGGAAAAGAGACCAACCAGAAAAGTACCTCAGCACACCTATTCAGCTCACTCTACTAACTCATAGCTAAGGTTGAAAGTCCATCGAGCTCGTAAGGAGAATGGAGGAGATCATCAACAATGTGGGGGTTCATGTTGAGCTGAAGGTTTAAACAGGACAAATTAGAGACATTTCTCATATCAAAAGTCACTGGGTCACGAGTAGAGGAAGCACAGGACCTCAGATCGACACTCTCGTAACAAAAAGTAGAGCCAACCATCTTCTAGACGTCGATCTAAGGCTTAAGACCATATGGTAGAGGAGCTACTTTAGAGGGTAGAGCAGTTGGAACAACACCCTTAGGCTTAAGACAGCTAAGATCGGTACGAGGAGAGGATCTTCTTTACCAAAGAAATAAAGGTGCAACCTCTCCCTCGTGAATTTAAAATCCCCACGATCTAGCAATACAATGGGGATAGTGATCTATACGACCACCAGGATACATTTAATGTATAGATGGATCTTTAGACAACAAATCCCTTGGTTAAATGTCGTATCTTCCCAGCTACTCTAGGAGACATACCTTAAACATGGTTTAGGAATCTCTCAACTCGCAACATTGATAGTTAGGAAGAGTGCCAAACAAGATTCATCAATCAATACAAGGTATTAAGAAGGCAGGTCACACCATCCTGTCACCTTGTAACAGTCTTTCAGTGAAAGAATGAGTCACTAAAAGACTACATCACTCAATTTAGGCATAAAGTCAACAATGTGGAGAATCCCTCCAATGATAGTATCGTGACAACAATCTTAGTGGGACTTCACAAGGATGGAAAGTTATATAAGAATATATACAAGTCCCTAGTAAGAAATCTGAGTGAGTTTTATGAACAAGCTACCAAATATATCTAGTAAGAGGAGACCTTTGGTCCAAAGAGGACCGATCATAAGGATAATGCAAGTAGCTTCGATCAAAATAACGAGAGGAGCAATGACAAAAATAGCAAGGATAGTACTAGTAACTAGCTTGCAAAAAAGGTTAGGACTAAGCGACCTTAGCATTAAGATCGCCATAACAACTATAGAGTCCTATCAGATACCTCAGATAGGATCTTTGCAATAGAGAAAGACAGGGAGAACTCTAAGAAACCCGAACCCCTAAAGACTACCAACAAGTTTAAGAACAGAAATAAGTTTTGTGTCTATCATGATGAGGTTGGGATAATACATTGGAATGCTGGGCGCTCAAGGATGCTATGGAGGATCTCGTCAAGAGAGGTTGCTTGAGGGACTATGTGGTACGACCTTCGGGATAGTGACCTCAGCAGTCTTAGCACCTTTGATTCCACAAAATATTATATAGGAAGGTCCGAGCTTGGACTAAAAACTTGGTAATCTCATACTGCACCTCATTTTTCTTGAAGCTCGGAAGGCCAAAGACAGGACACGAGGTCCAAACTAAGAAAGACTTAGGGATGAAGTTCATCACTTGACAAATTTAAATGGAACTAAAGTTCCAAAAGCTTGGCGTGCCAAATATCTGCACTCATACTTTCAATAGGTTACCCTTTTTTATCTTGTAATATTATTCCTTTATATATTTACATTTGTGTTTACCAAATTTTTGAATAGATTTTCAATAGAATTCAAATCCGGAAGCAAGCTAAAACTTAGTAGCGAGCTCTCGCCCCACAAAATCCATTGCCAGCTGAGGCTCTAAGCCAATTGAGGCGTTATGGCCCTAAAATCCATTGCCAACTGAGGTGCTATGGTGCTAAAATCCATTGCTAGTTGAGGCATGAAGCTAGTTGAGGGGCTAAGGTGCTAAAATAAATTCATTGCCAACTGAGATTCTAAGCCAGTTGAGGCACTAAGATCATTTCATTATCTATTGAGATTCGGTGCTAAGGTGCTAAAATAAATTCATTATCAACTAAGAATCTAAGCCAACTGAGGCGCTAAAATAAATCCATTGCCAGCTGAGGCACTATGGCGCTAAAATCTAATACCAGCTGAGGCACTATGGTGTTAAAATCTATTGCTAGCTGAGGCTCTAAGCCAATTGAGGTGCTAAGGCATTAAAATAAATCCATTGCCAGTTGAGATTCTAAGTCAGTTGAGGTGCTAAGGTGCTAAAATAAACACATTGCTAGCTAAGGCTATAAGCTAGCTAAGGTGCTAAAATAAATTCATTACCTATTAAGGCACATCCATGCAACATGCCTGAGTAACAAAATTGCTGGAAGGGACACATTCATACGATCTACTTTTTGGCACCATATGTGACCTACTATTCAACACTGCATACGACCTACTACTTAGCACCGTATGCGATCTACTATTTGGTATCGTATGCAACCTACTATTCGACACCACATGTGACCTACTACTTGGCACTGCATGTGACCAACTCCTTAGTATCGTATGCGACTAACTCCTTGGCACCGCATGTGACCTACTACTTGGAACTGCATGCGACCTACTCCCTAGCACCATGTACATGAGATCTATTCCTTGGCACCACATACACACGACCCACTAAGCAACATGATTGCTGTGACGCGATCTACCTAAGCACTCGACTCATGTTAGCTGAGGTGTAACTCTCATGTGACCAACTTGGGCACATGACTCGTGCAACCTACTTCAGCCTGACAAATATACATTGTCATGGTTCACAAGTTGAGAAGATCGATTAGGCATTTAACTTAGCTAATGTTTACTAAACTGTGATTTACAGGAATCTATTCGTATTTTATGGAATACTAAACATCCAACATGACATACTTGGAAAAGCAAGAGAATCATGAAAAATTCATTAAAAAACCTCAATCAATGAGGTAAATTTACAAATGAAAGATTAAAAAATACATATCAAAATAGGCCTACAACTATCATATTCTAAGAGGAAGGCTGGCCTTAAAAAATTAAAAACTCGATGGGCTAAAGAAACAACCTATGAAACAAACACATCATCCATCATATGATCATCTGCCAGATTGCTCTTAAACTTCTCCTTATACTCCTATCAAGGAGGCAAAAAGAACAAAGATGAAAGAATTAAATTCTTTAGCATCACCATGAGGAAATAAGATTTGCACAAAACTTCCCAAAATCCATAGTGAGGAATTATCCTTGGAAACTTGTTGACGGTGAAATTCAGTTCGTACGGAAGGCCAGAACTTCAGTCAACAAGATGTGAGTTTCAGGAATCAATGTCGCTCCTGAAGTGTTGTGGGAATGTAAACTGGGAGGAAGAGAGGCGGTGATTTTTAACATGGTTCGGCTAAATCCAGACAGTACCGGACCCTACGTCCACGGCAGAGATTTTATTGATATTGAGTAATTTACAAGAGTTCTGCTTACAAGATTCCCCTCCTTCCTTCTTTCAACCAATGCAATCTTATTTATAGAGGAAGGAGGAGGTTATATGCATTAAATACAAGTTACAGTTATATCATATCAAGTAAATGAGAAAAGACAATGAAAAGATCATATTCCGGCTGTAGGCTATGGAAGTAGGCTTCTCAGGCTGGCTTGTAGGCTTATTACCGTTACCATGTCAACCAAGATACTCTGATATCTCAAGCGAGAGTTCTTGGCTTTGGAGACACTGTGAGGGTCGTCATAGCGGGGGAGCGGGCGCGAGTAGAATGATCAACTATTATGTTGGGTCGATTATGTTGTCGTTGGAATACTGTTTTGCGGACCATTCCTCGCAACATCGTTGTATTGTGAGGAGCGAGGCGGGGTGCCTGGAATTATTTTGCTGTTAGCCGAAGCGAAGCCTCTCGAGACCTATTGGTCGAGGTATGGGAACTGGCCTTTGTTTCCTCAGGGTTTTATCCTTGTGAGGCTATTTTAGTATATAACATAAGCCCCCCAACTCTCGATTTACTTTGTGAGCTGGGAGTTGTATATTTTCGAGGCTGGATTTGTATCTTCAGCCAGTGTCCTTCTTTGACTGAAGTGTCATGTCGGACGTCTTTCCATTCTGCTTTAGGCCATACTTTTCCTTGTTTGACATTTTGGCCGTTGGCGTGGCACTGTCCCTCATTCTGGGCCGTTGGATGAAGATTTGGCCAGATTCTTTTTGGATTCTTCAATGGGCTGAGCGGGTCTATTTATAACTTGGGGCATTCTTTCTTTTGCCTCAGAGACACTCAATGGAGGAGACTGAAGAGCCCCATATACTTTTTGGTGTTTTGGCTTTCGGCAAAGCTTGGTGAGACATGGATGGCTTGTTACATGGTGGCGGGAGACACGGATGGCCCGTTGCACATGGCCTTGGCATAGAATAGGCCTGGCGGGGCTTTCACGATTTCTTCTGGCCACTTCCTTTGGCCGTCATTGGTAGTTCTACTACCTGGCCTGCTGGTTCTGGGAGACGCTCTAGTTCTGACCCAGACAGGTGTGCTGACAGAGGAATAAGCAGGAGGGACTATGGGCCGCTGCTCTATCGCTAGGAGTGGGCTTAGAGACTGGCCTTTGTCCTTGTAGAACCTTCACCTCGCTTGTCGAGGTCTTCTTGTACGGGTTCTTCTCCGTTCGGATGTATGTAACAAATGCTTCATGCATTGTTATATGTAAATTTGTAACAATTAATAAGAACTTCTCTTTTAGCCAGTCGGTTGTGCTTCATTTCCTGAATGCTTCAATCTGTTGTGAGTGAGTCTCACTTGAGGAATTTTTGATATGCAAGAGATACATCCATATGAGAGTTATTTTGTTCGCTCGAGATCTGCGAGAAGCTCATCCGCATGCAAGCTGTGGTAATTTTTCTATACGAAAACTATGAGTGACTCGCTCGTATGAGAGCTGTGGGTAATGATTTTTAAATAATGGCAAGGTGAATACCATTTGTTGAGTTTTTTATTTTTGTTTTTGTGAAGTAGAGTTTGATTTTCGAAGCCTAGGGGTAGGCTCAAGGGCCGTCACACCCTCGGGGGTTGCGAGGTAGGCTCAAAGGCCATCTCACCCTCGATTTTGTTTTGAGTTTCAAAGCCTCGGGGTAGGCTCAAGGGCTGTCGCGCCCTCAGGCGTTGCGAGGTAGGCTCAAAGGCCATCTCACCCTCGGTTTTGTTTTGAGTTTCGAAGCCCCGGGGTAAGCTCAAGGGTCGTCGCACCCCCAAGCGTTGCGAGGTAGGCTCAAAGGCCGTCTCACCCTCGGTTTTGTTTTGAGTTTCAAAGCCTTGGGGTAGGCTCAAGGGCCGTCGCACCCCCAGACGTTGCGAAGTAGGCTCAAAGGCCGTCTCACCCTCGATTTTATTTTGGTAATGGCATGGTGAATACTACTCACAGATGATGCTATAGCGACAGAGTGAAAAACTCCTTTGCTGTGGCAAGTTTTTTGAGACAGAGAGGAGACTTTTGTCTACATAATGCTTAGGCCAATCAGCCATGTTCATTGATTCAATCGATACAATCAGATACCACAGAGAGGTTTATAGGATTTAGAATATGGTCCTAATGGAGGGCTCAGGCTCTTGGGTAATAACTCGCTGAGCTTGCTGAGCGCGTTGTCCCAGTGGTCTCACCACGTAATCCTGTAATTGACCTCTTCTAATGAAGCGTTCAATGGCACTTTTCAGAGCATGACACTCAGAGGTGGTGTGTCCAACCTCGTTATGGTAAGCGTAGAATCTGCTTTGATATCTGGAATTAGGAGACGATCTCAATGGTTGAGGTTTCCCAAAATCCTCTTTATGCCTTTCCGTGGTGAAGATTTTATCCTGGGTATCTGATAGGATGCCGTAGCTCTCGAAGCGGTCTCTGGGCCGCTGAGGTTTTGCCTTTTTTGCGAGAGGAGGAGTGGGGCTGTTATAACTCTCGCTACCCCTCTTTTTGCTCGTAGAGGGGCCGCTATTGTCCCCTTTATACTTGGGATCATCCGTTTCGAAGGTTTCTTCCCACCTTATTTGTTTGGTTGCCCGGTCATAGAATTTAGTGAGATCTCGAGTGGGGGACTTGTAGAGGCTTTTATATAGTATACCATCTTTGCAAAGTCCTGCCGAGATGGCTGTTAGTATGCTTTCCTCCGAAGGGTTTTCCACAGATTCAGCCTCGTGTCTGAACCAGGCCATATAATCTTTGAGTGATTCACCCCTGTGCTGGAAGATCATTGCGAGATGGTAAGGAGGTACAAGTTGTCTCTTCAGCGCTTCGTACTGGTTAACAAATTTCCCCTAGAAATCCTCCCATCTGCCAATACTGCGTGTGGGGAGGCGTCTGAACTAGGCATGAGGTGTGGCCCCTAATGTGGTGGGAAAGACACGGCACTTCATTAGGGGTTCGATTGTCTGGAGGTCCATTTGAGTGTTGAGCGCGTCTAGGTGATCGTTTGGGTCGTTGTTCCCTTCATATAGCGGGATAGCGGGCACCTTGAGTTTCTGCGGGAGAGGTTATTTTTTTATCTCCACTGAAAATGGCGAGGTCTCCTCATAACGTGTCTGATTATCCTGAGGCTGTAGGCGTTCCTCGAGCAATTTCAGCCTTTGGAGAATCTCATCCATTACCGGGCGCTGCCTTTCATGCTGAGGGGTAGAGCTTTCCACATGCTGCGAGCCCCCCAGTCACTGGCTGTCGCGATCGTCACAGACTTCTCTCTAAGCTTCTTCTCGAAGCTGTTGGAGTTGCACCATGACTTCTTCTTGTCTTTGGGCATTTTGTGCTTGCGCTTGGGCAAGTGCTTTAACAGTTTTAGCCAATTCTTTGAATGTATTTTCTAGAGCCGATCATGACCGATCAGGCATCTGCACCTCTTGTATATCAGGTGCGATAGTATGCTATTGAGAAGTCAGAGCTATAAAACTCCGAGTTGTTCTTCCCCTGGCCATTGTTGAACGGCAGAGGAGACTTCAAAAAGCGGATGATCCCCATAGACGACGCCAAAATGTTAATGGTGAAATTCGGTTCATACGAAAGGCCAAAACTTCAGTCAACAGGATGTGAGTTTCAGGAATCAATGTCGCTCCTGAAGTGTTGTGGGAATGTAAATTGGGAGGAAGAGAGGCGGTGGTTTTTAACGTGGTTTGACTAAATCCAGACGGTACCAGACCCTACATCCACGGCGGAGATTTTATTGATATTGAATAATTTGCAGGAGTTCTGCTTACAAGATTCCCTTCCTTCCTTCTTTCAACCAATGCAATCTTATTCATAGAGGAAGGAGGAGGTTACATTAATTAATTACAAGCTACAGTAGTATCATATCAAGTAAATGAGAAAAGACAATGAAAAGACCATATTCTGGCTGTAGGTTATGGAAGTAGGCTTCTCAGGCCGGCTTGTAGGCTTATTGTCATTACAGTGTCAAGCAAGATACTCTGATATCTTAAGCGAGAGTTCCTGGCTTTGGAGATGCTGTGAGGGTCATCATAGCGGGAGAGCGGGCGCGAGTAGAGCGATCGACTATTGTGTCGAGTCGATCATGTTGTCACTGAAATACTGTTTTACGGACCATTGCTCGCAATGTTGTTGTATCGTGACGAGTGAGGCGGGGTGCCTGGAATTATTTTACTATTAGCCAAAGCGAAGCCTCTCGAGAGCTTTTGGTCGAGGCACGGGAACTGGCCTTCGTTTCCTCAGGGTTTTATCCTCGCAAGGCTATTTTAGTATATAACAAAACTTCTTATGTAGCAGGCCATAAATGCCCCATAACACCTCATCTAAGATCCAGATTGTCAAAAACATGAAGGGCTCAACCATTGAGTCCATCAGGTCACTAAACCCTGGGAAGTGGGAAAAAGGATCTCTTATGCCTTAAATAACTCACCTGGCCTCACCAGGAGGACTTGAGACTTGTTGACGTCAGATTTTGATCAGAACTCGAAAATCCAGCCAACGGGGGATTCTTTGGGATCCCGGACCTGTTCTAGATTAGTGTGTGTATGCCAGTTGATCAACTGAGTGAGCAAGAGAAAAGACAAGGGAGAAGGCATAAGATTTTTTACGTGATTCGGCTAAATCTAGATTTACTGGACCCTACGTCCACGGTAGAGAGTTTTTCCATTACGATTGTTTAGAATCATTTTCTCCAGCCTCTCCCTTTTGCTAACAATATCATCCTATTTATAGAGGAAGGATGGGCTCTAGTTATTAATTACAAGTTAAAGTTGTGTCACATCAAATAAATAAGCATACACGGTGAAGAGACCCCTATCTAATTATAGGCTGCGGGAGTAGTTCTCTCCAGGCC
>JANHAO010024243.1:0-11673 GCA_026873985.1 Saraca asoca
TTGTTTTGTGTCTAGGGCTTTCTGATGTAAATATACCTCGTTGAGGTCTTTTAATGAATAAAATTGGCTTTTATGCACTCTTTGTGTGTTGCCATTTTCTTTTGCAATACTCTCTAGCTTGAATCATCTGCCAAACTTACGCGTGATTTTGAAAATAATATAAGCTGTATATTGGGGCAATGTCACCCTCAGGTAGCTTCTACAAAAATACAAATACTAAATTTACCAAATAATGGGATAGATTCACGCGTAAGCCATGGTTCCCATAATCTCGTTAAATTCACACGAGAGCCGCAAAATGAACAGATGAGCAATCTTGTGCTCGGATAGGTAAGTGTGCATGAGAGCTGTAACTTAATTGAGTTTGCATAAGAGTTGCGAAGCAGAGAGGTGAGCGATCTTGTGCTCGGGGTGATCTTGTACCCAAATAAAAGGTGAGCGATCTTGTGGTCGGGGTGATCTTGTGCCCAAATAAGTGAGTTTATTTTGAGCATCTCCAAGCTTCAACGAGCCCCACAGCTCAATTGGCTAAGTTTTCGTCAATTCTTCTCCGGATTGAGCTCTGGGAGGCCAAACTAAATGAAGGATTAGAGTGTGAAGCCTTTCATGAGATTTGCAATAAGTTGGCAACGTGTGGACTGTGGGTTTTGCTAGCATGATAAAAGGAAACTTAGTATTAGTAATTGCATTCCAAAATGTTTGTACAATTTACAAATAGATACAAGAGTTTAAAAGATTGTCCTGATAGTAAGGGACCGCTTTCTCTCGGCATCCCGTCGGGATAATCCATACTGTTATCTGGAAGGTTGCACAACGTAATCATGCAAATGACCTCTTTTGATGAGATCCTCAATAGCATCTCGCAGTGCCCAGCATTTCAAAGTGACGTGCATGAACTCGTTATGGTATGCACAAAATTTTCCCCCGTTGACCCTGGACTTGCCGGGAGTCTTCAAGGGTGGAGGTTTTTTGAAGTTTTCCTTATCCCTTTCCATTATGAAGATCTTGTCTTGAGCATCTAACAAGATACTATAGGTGTTGTGGCGAGCTTGAAATGGGGGTCGCTCATCTTTGCTTTTCTTTGCGGGTTGGAACTCGGGGTTGTCATTCCCGTTTCCATGATTATTTCTTTTCCTGCTTGGAGCTGAGCCACTTGTTTTGGCTTTCTGCGAGCCAAAAGTCTCATCCCACCTGACTTATTTCACTGTCCATTCATAGAACTCACCCAGATTGCCCACTGGGGATTTGTACAGGCTTTTAAACAGTTTTCTATACCTACAGAGTACTGTCGAGATGGTAGCCAGAATAGCCTCATCCGAGGGTTTTTCTATATTATTAGCTTCACGCCTGAAGTGAACGAGATAATCTTTCAGCACCTCTTGCTTGCCCTGGAAGATCGTAGCGAGGTGGCGTGAAAGCATGAGTCATTTTCACAGCGCTTAGTATTGATCGACAAACTTTTCTTGACATTTCTCCTAACTGCTGATGCTATGAGCTGGGAGACTCTTGAACCACGCTCGAGGGACTTCACCTAAAGTAGCGGGGAAAACGCAACATCTGACCAAGGGGCTACAAGCTTGGAGATCCATCTGGATGTTGAACAAGTCCAGATGGTTATACGGGTCGCTGTCTCCATTATACAACAGGATGGTTGGAACTTTAAGCTTACACGGTAGAGGTTCTTCCATGATCTCTCTAGAGAGAGGGGTTTGCTCCCCAAAACGTCCTTGGTTATTTTGAGCACGAGGGTGCTCCTCCAAACACTTGATTCTTTGAAGGAGACCTTCTACCATGATACCCAAGCCCCCTAGTCCTTGGCTAGGGACTTGGTGGTTTGGTTTATCACCCTCAGTTGGCTTTACCGGAGTGTCCAACCTCGGGTATGGTGGATTCAGTCTGTGCTTACACATTCTGGGCTTGTGCCTGCACCAGTAGTGTGACTGTCTTAGTCAGTTCTCCCATCATGTAATCAAGTTTCTCCTGATGTTGGAGCTAGGTTTGTGATCCTCCAGCGCTGTTGGCGGTGAAAATTGATTATACAGAGCTGGCTGGGAGGCCACCCGTAACTACTCTGATGACGGGAGCAGCAGACGAGTCTATCATTGAGACATGACCATCTGGAGTATGACATCATGCGTTTGAGGCCCTAGTAACTCTTCCTTTGGCCATTGTAGTAGAGAATCAATCAAAATAAATGAGATCCCCATAAACGGCACTAAAATGTTGACGTCGAGTTTTGGTCACGCTCTAAACTCCAGCCAACGGGGGGATTCTTACGGGATCTTAAGCCTGTATCTGGCTCAACCCTAACAGAACAACGGGATGAACAAGGATCAAAGGGAGAGTAAGGATGAAGATATAAGGTTTAGTGTGGTTCGGCCAAATCCAGACGGCACCGAACCCTATGTCCACAGTGGAAGTTTTTATTAATATGCAGGAAAGTGATTTTAGCAGAGTTTCTACTTACAAGATTATTGTCTCTCTTCCTCTTCTAACAATGTAATCCTATTTATAGAGGGAGGAGGAGTTACATGTATTAATTACTAACTATAGTGGTGTTACATTAAACTATAAATAGAAAAGACAATGAGGGGCTATAATTCGGTTGCTGTAGAGTGTAAACTATGGGGTGAGACCCTCCTATTGATCATAGACTTTAGCTTATAGTCATGGTCTAGTGTTGTCCTTGCCATGCAGAAAGTCCAGTACCCCTTCGCTGGGATTCTAGGCTCAGGGGACCAATGAGGTAACGAGGTGCCGAGCCTAATGCTGTTGGGAAAGCCAGGGAGCTTTGGTAAAAAGGGGTTGGCTATCTTTGCAACTATCCTACTGGGCTACTATTCAGTGAGGTGTGGCTCGCTATGACAAAGCTCACTAGGGGAGGAGCTCGCTGGGGTGCTCCTAGCGAACCCGAGTCCACTGCTTCCTTCTGGGCCAATTCTCGTATACAACATCTTCCTTTGTCTCTAGTAGTTACAATTTGAAATAGAATCTACCATTATGTAATGATGTTGCCTATTAGATTTATTTAAGTTTATGATGATATGAGAATTGGTCTGCTATGGTTTACGAGATTTGGGGTAGTAACCATTGAATCATTTATCCATTTTGAGATTAGCGCTAGGGTAAACCTTGGGTTAGGTTAAGCTTGCTAGAATTTAACAATATTTCTGGTGTAAAATATTGCATACAAAGTAATTGTAATAGCAATAGTAAGTTCTTTGTGAATACATCAATGAGTTTTCCCTGGATTCAGACATGTTTTTAACCATAAAGTGCTCTTAATGAATAGATGGGATCCAACCAAGACTGATGGAGCAAAATCACAATTAAGAAACAAATGTTGTTCATCTTCTTCAGCTTGATGGCATATTTCATAAAGAAGAGGCATTGGAACATGTTTGAGATTTAGATATTGACCTGCAGGAAGCCTATGATGGCATAACTTCAATAGGAATAAGAAAATTCTAAGTGGTAGGTTTAACTTACAGAGTTGCTCTTAAAGGAAGTCTTGATGTTAATTTTCTGTATTTTGGTCATTAGCAAGCTGGTAGCCCTTCCTGATAGAATAAAAACCCGATGTTGACCTTGTTTAGACTAACCAGTCCTTGGCTTTTATAATAGAGATGAGAGTTTGTAATATTTGAGTAGCTATATTAGTATTATACAATCCATTGGTCTTAGCTCTATTTCAGCATCTTATTTGTTAGTTAATAAGATCTTTTATAAGTGAAACTCCCTAGGGTAATCTATGAGTAGGTTGCCATCAAAATTTGGAGTTGATGGAAATGTCATTTCCAATGCTTACTTGCCTAAGCTAATCAATAACTAAATTTCCTACCTAACATATTGCTTTCAATCTTCAAGAAGTATTTGAATGCCTAAAAGTAATGTCTTCAACATTGGCTTTACCATATTTATGAATTATTAATTGAGTAAACGGAGTATAAGGTCTAGAAATTACCCTCAAAATCTACTTTGCTAGAATAGTCTAATTGAAAGCCTCCATATGACCTAGGCCTAATCCACCAACATGCTTAAGTTTATAGAGTATTCCAAGCCACAGGATGGATCTTTGAATTGTTAACAGTTTGTTCCCACCAAAACTCCTTTATGATGGATTGCATTTGATGTAGAGCTCTCTGTGACACAAGCATAGTTGACATCTAGTAGGTAGGAATAGTCTGCAAAACACTCTTCCGTAGAACTAATCTACTAACTGGCGATAACTGTGTAGATTGTCATCCTTTTAGTTTGTTACTTATCTTCTGAATGAGTTCTTGATTAATCACTTTTTAATCATGAGCTTTATCAATGTATGTCACTAGATATCCACCTATTATTGGCTTAATTTTTACCCTTAGACCACTTCTAAGAAAATTTTTAATTTGTCTAAGAGTGTTTGGACTAAATACCATAATAAATTTGGATTGGTTCATCTTTAAATGAAAAAGGATTGTAAATTGTTAGAAAAGTTGAGTCACTTAAGTATAGGCATGGGCAGTGGCTTTGAAGAATAATAGAAGGTTATTTGCATATAGAATGTGTGTTAGGCTAGGAGCATTTCTGTAGGGGATGAGACCATTGATAAGTTTTTGCTACTATGCTGACTACAACGTTGATGAAAGCACATTGGTACCCAATGTGAACAGATATGGAAACAATAGGTCTCCTTATCTGAGACCTTTTGTAAAGTGGAAATGTTCTGTGAGTCTTTCGTTGATGATCACATTATAAGATTCTGTTGAAATACACTGCATAATATCGACATTGCAGAGAACTCCATTTTCTGAAGAAGTTTCTTGATGAAGGTCCAAGATATTCTATCACAGGCATTATAGAAATCTACCTTTAGTACAGCCCAATATTTAGTTTTACTTTTGGATCTCTTCATGCATTACATTGCTTTTATAGCCATCAATATGTTGTCTATTATTATTCTTCTTTGATGAATGTACTTTGATACGGGGAGATAATTTTAAGTAAGATAGTTTGGAGTCTAAGCACAAGAACTTTAAAAATAAACTTCTTTGCAACATTGTGTAAACTGATAAGCCTAAACTGAGAAAAATTGGATTAGAACTCTCATTTTGGAATTTGGCAAATTATTGTTCAACTGAGAGCTTTGAAGAGATATCCTCTATCTAAGAATAATGCAACCATACTAGTGACATCCTGACTAACCACTTCCTAAAAAATCTGGTAAAATCTGGCAGTGAAACCATCTGTTCCAATTGTGTTGTCCAAAGGAGTTTGAAACAGAAATGGTCTATTTTCCTCATATGTAAATGATAAATTTAGTTTGTATTTTTGTTCTACAATTAGAATTAAGATGTCTATGCCAAACAAGTCTGGAATGTTGCCATTAGCTAAGTCATGTGATGAATACAACTCTTTGAAATGTTGCAATACTAGCTTGGAAATCTCCTCTGGATTAGTGGCCTAATTACCATGAGAGTCTAAAATATTGGTGTTCCTTCTTTTAACTCTTCTTTTATTAAATATTGGTCATTCAATTCATTGCAATCATACCCAAATGCAAATCATTTCAATCCTAAATTTATTTCATTCAAATCAATTAACATTTGAATCACAGCCAAATTCAAATCATACTTAAATTCATTTCTTCCCAATCAATTAACATTTCAATCATACTCAAATTCATTTCCTTACAATCCAAAATTCATTTTATCCTAATCCCAAATTCATTTCATTCCAATTAATTAACATTTCAATTATATCCAAATTCATTCATTTCATTAAAATTTTAACAAACATTCAATTTGAATTGCAAAATTCCTAATGACAAAACCTTCATAGTTCAAATCCTTAGATACAAATTAAAATAGGAAATTTCAAATTCAAACTAAACTTACCTTTCCTCCTTGCAGCCAACAGCGACAGTCCAATCAACTCTGTTAGGTGGAGCTTTAGGGTGGAGTGATAGAGAAAGGAGAGGAAACTATGCAATCACAAAAATGAAGGGTTTGCTAGCGAATTGATTATAATTTCAGCTTAGTGATGGAATTAGTGAAGGATAATTTCATCACTAAACAAAATAAGTAAAATGGTGGATTTCAGTTTAACAAGGGATATAGTGATAGATTTCCACCATTCATTCAGCAAATTTGTCATTAAATAGATAGAAAATGTTCTCTTTTTCAAGCATTTCCAAAAGATTGTTTCAAAATTCATCATTAATTCCATCAGTGATTTAAAATTTAAAGGTATGATTTGCAAAATCACTGGTGATTCTATCACTAACTTTGATGGGAAAATAGAGCTAAATTTATAGTTAGAATTAATGAGGAAAGTGTTATATGCTGTTAGTAATTATGTCACTAAATGGGAAATGTTTTTCAACATAATTTGGTCAATTAACTCATAGTTTGCTAATATAATGTCTGTTGATAAGTTTGTCACCAACCTTCTGTCACTAAATAGTAAAACTCTTGTAGTGATAGAAAATGATGCCACACTTACCACTTTAGGCTCATGTAACTTTAGAATATAAAGATACATGAAACAATGTAGTAAACTTCATCAAGATTCAAAAATAAATAGTCCAGCAAGATTTATCAAAACATATAATATAACAATCTAACAAGATTAGTACATCTATACATGGCTATCAACAAGCTAGCTACCTAACTTTCACTCAAAGCAAGAGTCACCTAGTTTATTTCTCAACTAGCCAACACTCTTTTTGTTTATACTCTACATCTTACATGCAAAAATTTTTTAAAGTGTTTTAAAATACTACCAGTCCTCCTATAAAACTGGCTATTTACATCTACTCGATGGATCACAACCTAGCTTTTACCTTCAAAAAATTATAATTTTCTTAAGATTTTTCTCATCAGAATTGTTCGATTGTCATATTCATAAGAAACATACTTTATTATCTTATTCAGACCATAACCTATTGATTATGTATATTCTTTATTATTAAACTTATTTTCTTTCATTTTTTTTCACTTTCCTATATTATTTTTTTCTTTTTTTTATTAGCTCTTTCAGCCAAAAAGACTGATGGAGCTATACAAAGCTCTCATTTTTCTCTAGATTCAGTTTTCCTCAATTATCATTATTATTTGAGACATGCAAAAATTGTTTTACAAGATTCAAGCTAGAATGAACTTGATGTTCTGTTTCTAACCTTTTCGTACAACCAGAATTTAAAGTTTAAGGCATAGCAAATACCCGCTATTATAAGGATGAATATGAGGATGGGTGATAGTTGCCTAAGGGCCTATGGTTGCTGGATTTAGCCACAATGCCTTATCCCTCTTTAAGGCGGCAACATGCAAAAATGTAAAAGGGAAAGTTAAATTAATCAGAGCAAACTTCAAAAAATTAAGGGCCTAAGAACTTACCTTCTAAGAGAGCACAACAGAAAGAAGAACACAATAAGAGGAAGCAGCCTCGATCGCTTTTAGTTTTAGTGCAAGAAATCTGATGAAGAAAAGAGTGAGTACACTAATAGTTTAACTTGGGCATGAAGGTTCAGCTAAAAAAAAATGTGAAAAGATTTATGTTTTTGGCAATTTTAATATTGGTGGTATCAAAGGACAAAATCTCTTTGTAGCTTATGATTTCCTAATTAAAAACGCCTAGCCCTATTTTAATTTGCTTCCTATTATAATTTTTAATATATATTTTGCCTCTTATTATACATTATATTACTGTTATTAATAATCTCATCTATACTTATACTAATTAATCTATGTTTATATTTTTGCCTTATTTATATATTTATTTTTGTATTTTATGCTTCTTTATTATTATAATTATTTTCATTTATTTTCATAAGTGCATCTCTCCTATTATTTTCAATTATGTAGTTACATGTGTATATATACATATTTATTCAAAAACAACTTTATTTTAGAGATCATGAGTTTGACACAAAAGAATGTGTCAATTTATGGTTAACAAAGAAGCGGAGGGTCTTTGGGATTGTTACCTCCTGGCTAAGGTTATGGTGATATTACCACCAAAGTGCTCCCGCAGAAAAACAACAAAAGAGTCGTCGTCTTGGTACATACTTTTCGTCTTCGTCTTCGTCTTCCCCCTTGTGTTTCTCCTGACGTTACTGCCGGGAAACAGTATCCTGAAAAAAGAGTGTTTTGGAACCCCTGCGAAATATGATAAATTCCCATTTATTTGATATTGCCGCCCTTGAAGAAACTGAATTACGTTTGAAATTCAAACTTAAAGATTTAAAAAACTTCAAAAAAAAATAGCTGTCATTGTAACAGCAAGAGAGTCATTTTTTTTCCCCAAATTCCCATGGTTTCTTCGACGCTGTGTCTGGGACTTGGAGATTAATTTTTAATTCTTTTTTTATAAAAATGTGTAAAGTTTTTTATTTTGATATTTCTATCAGAAAAAATATTTGATACATTTGTAATTTTTAATATATATTATTCATGTTTTTTAATAAAAATAAAATTTAAAAAATATACACCTATTAATTTGTAAAAAAAAAAAAAAAAGAATTGAAAGCGATGACAAAGGATAAGATAACATTTATTAATTTCGAATTTGGATCCATGACGCGCGAAAAGAGGAGAGAGTAAGTGGAGTGACCCCGGAGACGTGGCTACTGGAACGTGGGTGCTGGGTTTTCCTCTCCTAGCTATCTTTCCTTAATTCCTTTCGTCTTTTCTCCTCTTACATCCACTTTTAAACATAATAATAAATTTATTTATGTAAAATAAAAGATTTGATTTATAATACAGATTTGTTTCCTAAATGATAAACAAAATGCTTATATGCACTTAATATACTCAGTAACATAATTTAAAGCAAATTATTACACATAAACTCAATTAATGGTTAGCATATACTGTCAGATGTAATAGTTAGCAACCAATAGCTAGATTATTATGCACAACATCCCTATCCTAAAAAGGAATAACTATACTTTTAAACTTTAATCACAGTGATATTATGATTAATAAAAATTATGGACAAATATTAAAAATATACATAATAATTATGAAGTAAAAACTGGTTGGTAAGGTATAATAAAACAATAATATTATGTTTAATATTATAGTTTTGAAAAATAATTTAAAATTTATGGCTGCATCTTTGATTCAGCATAATTCATTGCAATTTCATTCTAAATAATTTAAATTATTATGATGATTATTTGTGAGTAAGTTGAAATAAAAATTCCAAAACTCAGAAATTCTTTGTCAATTATAAGTTGAATGACAATGCAAATTCAGACGAGAGGTCTAATCCCTTTTTAACTTTTAAATATAAACCAAATCCAATCTAATAAAAAATAATCAATATGAAAGAAAAAAAAAAAAGGTTGAACCCCGCTCACTGTCTCTCAGGTTCTGACGGAAGCATTTTGGTCTTGGCTGTGAAACGAGGTTTATTTTTTATTTATTATACACCATTCCTCAGATAACACGACGTATGTTATAAGTTATAATATCGGATGAATGAGTTAGTCCCTGTTAACATAAAATTAATAATGACAATTATAATTTTAACGTTTTTATCGTAAATTTTTTAAAACCTTTGACTTAGGAAATTTTTTTTGTATTTGTGAGAATGTTTTAAGAGGATCTTACATTTTTATGTTTAGCTCATAATTAAAAAAATTTATTTGATAATGTTCATATTTTCATATATGTTTTAATTCAATATTTTTTTAAAATATTTTTATAAGGAAGTAATGTATGTTATATTCAAATTGTATAAAAATGTTTTAGTTATTTAATAAAAGAATATTTCATCTTTTTATTAATATATTATTAATATCATCATTTATTATTATTAATTATTGTTATTCCGTTGATCAATATTTTTTTAGCATTAATCATATTTATTGATTAAATTTTTTAATGTTGATCATGATTAATCAATTATTTTTTATTGAGAATATTTTTAGAAATTAATAATTTTTTTAAAAATAACTAAATTAATTAATTAATAATATGTATGTAAAGAAGAGCTTTTTCACATAAACCAATTGATGAATATGAGTCTAGTTGATTGGACTAGATTAGCAGAGATGGGTCGACTCGGAACAGAAGTTATTGGACTTCTTGTGTATAACTGATGAACATTTACAAACATGCATGCAACTCGCAACGATGAAAAATGAACGAGTTTAGTTAGATTTGGTTAGCCTATCACCAATATTTGTGTGGGTGGAACCAATGTTAAATTTGAGGACAGTGATATAAATAATATTTATGAAATCTGTTAATAAACATAAGATTTATATATGTTATTGTTGTATCTATTCTTTTCATATTTATAATAAATTGGTTTTTTTTTTTTTTTTGCATTTTACTTATCTGCAGAGGGGACATTTGTGGTACAAATGATTATTTTGTTGTATGAGATGTGACTTTTACACTTGTTGAAATGACATAACTCCCATATATCAGAATTAATTTCAACCGTGGATTATGATTAAGTTGATAACTGGCTGACTTTATTTTCAATTTGAGGTCACAAATTCCATTTCTCGAAACCCATTTGCTTCCCACAATAACTGTGAGATAAGGATTGTTATTGCACTGATGGATAAACCTTTATCGAATCAGTGCAATTGCTTTTCATAAATTTAGGAAAAATTAAAATATCAAAGATTTATCTCCTTATTTAGCCACTATAGTAATACTATTAAGATTAGAATTTGTGATTAGTTTAAATATATCCTAAACAACTAAAAATTTGATAATTTTCGGTAATGGGCCGACTACATATATAAATAAGGGTGTTTGGGATTCCTAATATCATCAACAATTCATACAAAAGGAGTCCATCATCCTGAGAGATTGCGAGGCATTGGAAAAACTTCCAGTACGCATGAAACAACAAGAAGAGAGAAGAAGGTACTGCATCTATAATCGGAGGTAAGAAATTCAATTTGGCTTCTGCTGTGATTATATTTGATTCGATTTTGTGATAGAATGCATTAATAACAAAGATAAAATGTATTTCATGTGGTATCAGAACTGATTTACCTCTGCCTTGATGAAAACATGGCTAATTTTTTTTTTTGAAAAAATACCCTGTTTTTCTCTTTTCTTGCTTAAGTAAAAACCTTGTTGTTTTTTAGTGTTATATTATGGAATCATCAAGATTAAAGATTCATAACCTTTCTGCAGTTGAAACCAATCAATTAGACATGAAGAGTACTCAAAACCAGTTGAGTCAGAGATACAGGTTACGCCGGGTCGAGTTTGGATCAAGAAGACCTAGACAGAGGTCAAGGATGACCCAGACAACACGTCATTTCATGGTTAAGTGAAATGATGTGTTGTTTTACGCACAGATCAGGTTGCCATTTATGGATTCCGCAACATCGTTTTGTTCAAGGTCAAAACGACATGTCATTTTGATCGGCCAGAAAAAAAATTTTAAGATTTTTATTTGGGTATTTTTTTGAAATTTTTTTCTATAAATTTCCTTTTTGAAGGATAATTATTTTAGTTATATTATTATTCATAATTTTTATTTATTTATGAATATTATAATTTTCAAAGGAAATTAATTTAGGAAAATACATACTTTATTTATTTTGTATGTATAATTTTGGATATCATATGTGTAAGAACGGGCCCAGCCAAGGAGGGGAAATTTCAAAATTTTTCCTTCAGAAAACCCTCAACTGGCCGAACCCTTCTCCCCGGA
>JANHAO010024244.1:0-11678 GCA_026873985.1 Saraca asoca
GTCTTTGGGTTCGACCCGGTGTTGCTCTATGCTACAAGTAGAGTAGAGTAATCCGGTTTTATAAATTACTAATTCGATGCGCCTCAACAATCGCATCATAATCTCATAATATTTTAGTTTATATCAGAAAGTTTCAGAGTATTTTAATTAATTCATTTAAGGACAAGTATGAAACATTTAGCATGACATTATTTATCCAAAAATAAAGAGATATTCTGTAAAAATACATTTGGATAAATATACTTGCATAGAGTTAAAATAAATTTTATAGAGCAAAGAGCAACTAGGCAAAAAACTAGTCAAAACACACTCTTTGCATAAACAATTTTTCCAATAACTAACCAATCATCTTCAAAACATGAATAAAATATATTAGGCATAAAAGGTTTCACATTCTTCACCTTTTTGATGATAATACTCTACAAAGAAGTTATTAAGAAAATGAGATAAAATCAAAAGAACACATAGGAATAAAACCAGAGCTACTTGGTCTTTTATCTAGTCTTTTTGTTTTCACCAAATATCAAATTTACTTACTCTTTGCTATAGGTATTTCTCCCCCTTCATTATCAAAACATCCCTATTATGGGTGAAAACTAGTATCATGAGATGGGCTGGTAAAAGTCCAACAGAAATCAAGTCAAGAAAGAAACATAGCTCACCTAATTGTGAGGTTGTTATGCGACTAGCTTGCTGAGCAATAGCCCCCAGTTTGCTAGCAATAAGCCTTAGCTCGTCAATAGCTCGAGCTCGCAACCCGTTTGAGTTTGACTTCATGAAGCAGAGACAACCTGTAGTGTCTCGCCTAACTAGAAGCCTACTAAGATCAAGCATATAGCGAATGGACAGTTTGCACCCCCATTCTACAAAATGCAATCCAAGGGTCCCATCAGCAGAAAACATTTTCATTCAAGTCAACCAATAATTTATAGAAGCCTACTTATTGTACTTTAGACTGTCTTGTATATTTATTGTTTGATGTAATAGAAAGATATTTTGTAAATTTACCATTGTAGCCTCCTCTCCTCTATAAAAAGAGGAAGGAGCCTTCTATAAAAGAGAGTTGAAAAACATTATACTGAAACTCTATAAAATTATCTTTGGATATATAAAACGCTATCGTGGACGTAGGGGCTGGTTTCATTTGACTTTGGCTGAACCACATTAAACCTCTACTTTCTCCACTATTCTCCCTCTTCCTCTGGCCATTTAGCACTTTCTCACTGTCAAAACAATTGGATAATAGCTTGGGTCCCGAAAGAACCCCCTCAGGTTAGCTAGATTAGGTAGAATCAAAATCTACCGTTAACATTTTGGCACGCCCGATGGGACCCTTCTATTCTCAGGTTGCCTCTCTGCTTCTCTGATTGATTTTGTTCAAATGTAATGGCAAGAGGGAAGGCTGTCAGAAAGTTAGACACTATCGTTAACTAGCTTGAAGGTCATATGACAAGCTCTTCTACTCCTCAAGCTACCAATGGTTTCCCGTTGTCGACTCATCATCAACCTACTATTACTGTGCCTGAGGCCGATGGAATGTAAACCTGGCTTCAATGTGAGGACAGGTTGGAGAACATGATAAGAGAGCTGACTAAAGCAATCACTGCTCTAGCACAAGCACAAGCTCAGGGTTTGCAAAGGTAGAATGAAGCCACTACACCTAGAAATATTCCCCAGTAGTAACAAGTTGGATATTCGAGCAGAGCCAATCAATCTTCAGGTTATCACTCTCACGACCAGGAGAGTTAGAGGGATTGGTAGTCTTTTAGATAGTGATCCGAGGCAAGGGACTTGCTGTTGGAAGAGTTGTATCAAAAAATGAACCAATTGGAAGAACATCTTCGAGCTTTGAATAATCAACCTCGCTCCAAGGACAAGTCATCATTCTCCAAAGAGATCGAAACTCAACTCCTCCCTTTGAAGCTCAAAGTCCTAATGATTCCTCTATACAATGGGGACACTGACCCTTACGATCACCTAGACACCTTTAATGTTCAAATGGACTTGCAGACAATTGATCTTCTGGTTAAATGCTGAGTTTTCTCAACCACATTAGGAAGTGTACCTCAGACATGGTTTAGAAGCCTTCCAACTCACCCGATAAGCAGTTGGGAAGAATTTCAGTAAAAATTCATTAGCCAATACCAAGCATTCAAAAGGCAGCTCATGCCCTCCGTCACCTTGTGATAATCTTTTAACATAAGTAGGAGTTGCTGAAGGATTACATTGCCAAGTTCAGACTTCAAGCCAACTTAGTGAAGAATCCATATGAAGAAACCATCTTGGCTACGATCTCTGTGGGACTTTGCAAGGATGAAAAACTCTACAAAAGCCTATATAAGTCCCCAGTGAAGGACTTGATTGAGTTTTATGAATGAGCTGCCAAGTAGATCAAGTGGGAAGAAATTTTTGGCTTAGGAAAGCCTGACCAAAAGGATGAGAAAGATGGTTTCATCCATAGTAAGAAGAGGGGCAATATGGATCAAGGTGACCACTCTGACAAAAGGATTGTGAAGAAGTCCAACAAGCCCAAAAGTGAGTAGCCTTAGCCCCTCGCTCGCCATGAGCACTATAGCATCCTATTGGACACCCAAGACAAGATATTTGTAACTAAAAGGGAAAAAGAAGACTTCGAGAAGCCTTACCCTATAAAGATTCCTTATAGGTAGAGAAACAAGCAAGAATTCTATGCTTATCATAATGAGGTCGGACATAGCACCTCAAATTGTCGGGAACTCAGGGACGTTATCGAGGATCTCATCAAGAGAGGTCATTTGCGAAGCTATGTAGTGCAGCCTCCAGGGCAGTGACCGGAGTCTTCCCAATGTGATCTCGAGCGAGAAGAGGTTGCTACAGTGAGAATCATATATTAATGTTGTAATGGATGTCCAAAATTTATGAATGCATTTCGAATTCCTTTGTTGACTTCTAAACAAACTCTTTGTAGAGTGTTACGACAGAAGCAAGTTATCTTCAAATTTGACGGATTAGTCACTTATTAAACAATGTAATTTCTTAGGGCATAGCTTTCATGTTACCTGAGCTCATGCTTTGCCAAGGCACAGCTTTCATGTGACCTCAGGTGCTTGTACATTGGATAGGCACAGCTTTCATGCAACCTTGTGTTATTGCCAGCTTTCAAGCTAAGGCCACTGGAGCTCATTCCAGTATTATTGCTAGCTTTTGAGCTGAGATCGTTGGAGCTCATTCCAGTATTATTGCTAACTTTCGACCTGAGGCTATTAGAGCTCACTCTAATACAATTGCGACCTAATATTTACAGTTTTCGTATGACCTAATGCTCATAGCTTTCATGTAACCTAAAAGCTCATAGCTTTCATGTGACCTAAAAGATCACAGCTTTTGTGCAACCTAAAAGCTCATAGCTAACCTAATGCTCATAGCTCTCTTATGACTTAATGCTCACAACTCTCTTGCGACTTAATGTTTGTAGCTCTCTTGTGACCTATAGCTTGCAGCTCTCAGGTGACTTGATGTTTACGACCCTCATGCAACTTGATACTTATAGTCCTCTAATAATCTACTTTTACATTATTCATCATTGAATCATTTTAGTTCTCAGATCTATTGACTAGTACAACTGATTGGTTATCTAAACATTTTGTTTTACTATGATTTGCAGGAACTAATGCTTTCATTTGTGACATGCAGAATATTCGAATCAATATGCAAGGAATTGGAAAAAAATAATTCTTTCATTAAAAAGCCTCAACGAGGTGAAGTTACATAGCATGAAACAAAGTACAAGTCAAAAGAAGCCTACAGCTATATATTCTGGAAGAAAGATTGGAGATCCGGAGGAGAGCCCCGATTAGTAGAAGGGTCAGCAAGCACACTTGCTTTTCAACTCTTTCCTTTACCACCTTCCTTAGTTTAGAACTCTTCTCCAGCCTTCTACTCAATACAACAAATTCAAGGAAGCAAGTCAGAGCAGCTGGAAAGGTTTGACCTCACAGCATGACTGTGAGGAAATAATCCGAGATCTATGAAAGATCTTCCCTTATGATTAGAGAAGGAGAACTACCTCAAAAGGCTTCCTATGCAGTAGACCATGAACATTTCTCTAGATAAATGGACTTCTAGAGGTCTGGGGGGCTTATATGAAGTTCTTATTAGTCCACTCACTGACTGAAGGAAGGAAGGCTTCCATTGTCTTTAATAATAATAGCTTGCTCTCATAGAAGAGTCCAGAAATCAGCTCCCAACTATTTTCATTGAATGCTTTGAAAGAAAGTGAGGTAGACCCATCCATGGCAATGAGACACATATAGTGGAAGGTATGGCCTGGGTCAGATGAAAAGATAGGCTAACTGAAAACTTTGACTACATGATAATTTATGAAAGAAGACCGTGTTGGCAGATTACAAGTCCCAGTCTACAAAGTGAATTGGGACTTGGGGGGTTAATGATATGGGTGAAAACTTGTATCACGAGATGGGCTGGCAAAAGTCTAGCAAAAATCAAGTTAAGAAAGAAACCTAGCTTGCCTAACTGCGAGGTTGCGAGCTCACTGAGTAGTAGCCCTTACCTTGCTAGTAACAAGCCTTAGCTCATCGATAGCTTGACCTTACAACCCATTCGAATTCGACCTCAGGAAGCAGAGACAACCCGTACTGTCTTGCCCAGCTAGAAGCCTGTTGAGATTGAGCATATAGCTAATAGATAGTTTGCACCACATTTTGTAAAATGCAGTCCAAGGGTCCCACCTACAAAAAGCATTTTCATTCAAGTCAACTAGCAATCTACAAAAGCCTACTTCTTATACTTTAGACTGTCTTGTATATTTATTATTTGATGTAACAGAAAGATAATTTGTAAATTTACCATTGTAGCCTCCTCTCCTTTATAAAAAGAGGAAGGAGCCTTTTGTAAAAGAGAGCTGAAAAACATTGTACTAAAACTTTGTAAAATTATCTTCAAATATATAAAATGCTACCATAGATGTAGGGGCTAGTTCCATCCGATTTTAGCCGAACTACGTTAAACCTCTACTTTCTCCACTATTCTCCCTCTTCCTCCAGCCATTCAACATTTTCTCACTATCAAAACAACCAGATAACAGCTCAAGTCCTGAAAGAACCCCCTCAGGTTGGCTGAATTAGGCAGAACCAAAATCTACCGTCAACAATCCCTTTCATTATCAAAACATAAAGAGTAATAAACAATATAATAGTGCTTACCAGAATAGGCAAAAAGACACTAGTAACCATTAAAACATAGGGTGTTAAAGAAATAATGGCATTTAATAACGTTTCCTTGAATTAATGGACTATAATCCTACAAAAATGATTAGTTTGCAATAAAAAAAAGCAGAAACTGATATGAGAACATTTTAATAGAATGATGTGACAACAAACCATATGATCTTTGCATTAATTATCTAAAAGTTCCAACAAGCAAAAAAATGCAACTATTAAAGTTAAATGCATGTCAAAACAAGATAGCGCATATAATCCAAAGCATGAAGCCTAAGTGTTGTCATTAATATGATAAAAAATGCAAAATGCAAACATAAAAAAAACATGAAACTTCTAAACAACAACCTAGAGAAGCATCCTAAACAATGACCTAACTGCATGAAACAATTGGAATTTTGGCAAATTTGACTTAAGGCATTCTAAAGGATGCAAAGACAGCTTTAATCAAGTTTAGGATTACATCAAGTAACCTTTGAATCTCTTAGTTCATCCTCTCTAAGTCTTTTTGAACTTGCTATTTCCACCTCATTAAGTCATCCTAAATTAACCTAACTTGTAGTTCTAGAAAACCCAACCTTGCTTCTACATAATAATAATTGCCATTCACAAAGGTTTCTTGCTAAGCTTGCTCACTGGAAAAGTTTGGATCAGTATGAATAAAAGGTTTAAGGTTCACATTGGGCATGGAAGTGATAGTTGGTATAGTGTTCATAGGATTGTTCTAGTAGGTCCAATGGGGTTTATGAAAACAAGAGGCAAGTTAGAATCTATATAGTTAATGGAACTAGTGTTGTGGAATAAATCAAGCATATTTATCATAATACTAGAAGAGGATGAAATAGGGAAGTGGTGAACCTAGGTTGTATAAGGAGCTATGGTCCAATTGACTTCTTTTTGGAAGTTACTTAAGCTAGGAGTTTTGGTGTAAGTGATAGGTGACAAATTTGAGAATACAACAAGTTTTTCAACATGATATCAAGTTGCTTTTTCTTAATAAGAGCAATAGGCACAATAGGGGTTATATTGGTAGGTTCAGTTAGCTTATCAAGGAACTTGTTTAATTCTGGTTGCTCTTCATGGATAACTATTGCTAGAGCATTTTAGACTTATTGAGCATCAAATTTGACTTCATTATCTCCAAGATCTGAAGTATCCATCTTTTTATCATTGAAACGTTACAGTTGTTAAAGAAGAAAAAGTTGTGAAGAAGTAATCACTATGAGAGTTTGGTGCAGGCTTCCCCTCAGTATGTGCTTGTTAGTTTAGTTCTGGTGTAGCCATGTGGATAGGTTGCATAAATAGAGCTTCTTCTTCATCATCCTCAGAACCTTAAATGAATATAGGTTTTATTTCAAGTTATTTTATCTTAAATTGAATAGCAATCTTTGGTGCCATAGAAACATTTAATCTTTTGGATCTTCTAGCAGTAGAGAACTCCTCAAGTCTAGTTTTTTTAAGCTCCTTAGCATACTACTTCAACTTATCCTTTTGTTTCTCTTTTTAAGAAAGATGAGCAATCTTTTTCCTTTTTAAGTCAACTATAGGTTCTACATGTCTGGATTTCTTGGGAATAGGTTGTTTCTAGATTGAGACACCCTTGCTCTTTTAGATTAGGAGGATTTCTTTTTTCCTTAGATGATATTGAAAAATGAGTGGAGGGTTTTTGGTGTTAGAGATTGCTTCTTCCTTTGTATCAATCTCATATTCTTGCTCTTTGCTAGAAAGAGATTCTTCCAGTTTTCTCTTGACACCATTGACAACTTTAGGACCTTTTGGCTTCTTAACCTTACTACCTTGGTAGCATAAAGTGTGGGTCCATGAAGCATTCATCACATTTCCATTAGGCACTCTTTTTCTTTTGTCATGAGACAAGTCAACACCAAGAGCCTTATAAATTTAAGCAGTAACCATTCCACATGGCAAAAGAGCTCTACCTTTGTTAAGTTCTTGTACCATATGTTGAATGATTAGATGTCCTAAGTTGATTTTGAATCTAATTTCAATAGCCCACAATAAGAAAGCATCAACCCCACTAATGTTGCTAGGACCTCCTTGTTTTGGAAAGATAATTTGAGTGATAATGTAGAAAAGCACCTTTATGTCCTTGTTAAGCATATGAAATTTGATTGTTGTCCTGGTCTTTCCTCCAAAAATCAGTAAAAATCATCACCTAACATTGTATCTAGGTATTTCAAGATCACCTTTCTTAAGAGATATTAACTTTTCTTTATTTGGAATGCCCAAAATTTGGTTGAGTCTTTTAGTAGCGAGTACATATTCTCTCCCTTTAGAATAAACCTTCAACTCAGTGTCTACCCTTGCAAAAAAAAAAAAAAACTTTGTGTAGCCTTCATATACCAACCCATTCATTTCAATTAGAGGTTCCCAATTCAATTCTTAAGTATTCTACACACACCACATTTTCTTTTTCCAATTATTGCAAATCAACTCCCTTGGGAGTTACACATTTTTTAGAAGCAAAAGTGGGGAGGTACGGATTCTTGGCTGGAAGGCTTTCGAAGAAAATGTTTAGGAAAATGATTAAACGAGACTAGGAAGCCATTTAAGATGAAAAACAAAGACAAGAAAATGAGTTTTGGATGAAGATGTAGCATAACAAAGTTTTAGTTTCTTCTTAAAAAGAAGATAAAAAAATAAGAAAAACAAAAGTAATAGATCTGTTTCGAGAAAAAAAGAATGAAAAAGGAAACTAAGCAAATTTGCTAAAAAGAAAAGAATCAAAGCCTTGACTTTTAGGCTAGGTATTGGAATTCAGAAAATTTGAAAGCTTGAAAGGTGAGAGTCTGGATTGGGTTTGAAGTAAATGAAAAGAAAAAAAACAAAAATAAAAAGAATGAAAGACAAAACTTAGCTCAAAATGTGAATGAATAAGGAAGAGAGCTTGCCTTGAGCTTTATATGTATAGGTGCTAGTGTGAGTCCAACAATGGTGCAATGTGCCAATGAGGCTATTTGTGAAAGGCAGAAAGGGGTTTTTGAGTTTTGTGAAGAGTTTAAACATTGCAAACAAAAAAAATTAGAAAAAAGAGGGTTTTTGTCTTTTAGTAAAAGAAAATACAAAAAAATAATAATTCTAAAAAGTGTGATAAAAAAAGACTGGGTTTTTTAGAAAAAAAAAAAAAGAAAGTGACATGAAAGGTTTTTGGTGGTTTAAAAATGATGGTTTTGAAAGAGAAGTTATCAAGAGGTGGAGATAGGTTGATCTAAAGAAAAGTATAAAATGAGAAAAGATAGGTACAATTATTTTGCAATATTGGTAACTGTATGTGAGAGTAAAATACAAAAAAAAAAAATTGCATTAAGCCCAACAGTAGTATTCCAACTTTAGATGGATAAATTGGATTTTTGCCTTTTATTAGATATTTCCAATACAATGCAAGTACAAATGTAAAAAAAAGTTAATAAAGAAAGAAAAAATATAAAATATTTTTATTTTATAAAGAACAAAATGAAAATGACTAAGATTGTGCAATGACTAAAATAATAAAGATGAATAAAATATTCAGTACCTAAAACTTATGTAATGACCAACAAAATAAAAAAAATTCCATAAATCTTATTCAAGAACTTTTAAGCCAATTTAATTAAGATTAATCATTTCAAGCTCATTTCTAATAAAGTAGAAATGCTCTTCATTGAGAGGTTTTGTGAAAATATTAGCTAACTGATTTTTAGAATTTATAAAATTAAACTCAATATCCCCTCTATGAACATGATCTTGAATGAAATGATGTTTAATCTCAATATGTTTGGTTCTAGTATATTGAATAGGATTTTTGATTAAATTAATAATACTAGTATTATCACAAAGTATAGGGATGTGGTCAAAAGTCAAATCATAATCTCCAAGTTGTTAATTTATCCATAATACTTGTGTATAACAATTCCCAACTACCATATACTCAACTTTTGTTGTGGAAAAAGCACTTCAAGCTTTTTTTTTGCTTTGTCAATAAATAAGGCACTAGCCAAGGAAGTGACATGCTCCATTTGTACTTTTCCTACCTAGCTTACATCCAACAAAGTTAGCATCAAAGTATCTAATAAGAGCAAAACATTCATTTTTGGGATACCACAAACAAAGATCTTTTATACCAAGTTGTTAGCCTAGATTATCCTAACTACATATCTTTCTTAGTTTTAATGTTGAAAAATAATTTTAACAATTTTTAGTTTAAATCATTATTTGACAATATATTTTATAGTTTATTATTTTTTTTTTTGCAAGTTCAAAGTATATATGATTCAAGAGATCCAAAATTAGAGTTAGCAATTATTTTATTTCTATAGGATCATTTGTAAGTGAATTCAAATTAGATTTGATTAAAGAAAATATTTTTTATCTGATATAATAAGGTATAAATAAACCACTTGAAGAAAGCAAAAATCAAATAGTTTTCAAACAAAGACTTTTTCACAAGTACAAATTTTATAAAATGATTTTATATCTTATGAATTGATTCACTAATCGATTCATGTTGAAAAATCTATTCGAATTGATTTATCAATCGATTCAAGAAGAAAAGCTTTGAAAATTTTTTAACCACAGGTTAGGATTTTGTTTTGAATTGATTCACAAACTAAAAGTTAGTTATTCTATTGGAGTTGGTTACAATAGTTATAAAACTCCTAACCACCTCTCAGTTTCAATATATTGCATATATTTCTCTCTTTTTCAAGTGCAAAAATCACAAACCTATAAGAGAAAAATATGATTTTTTTCTATCTCATTACGTCTTTGAATCAAAAGGATTTCAAATCAAATCTCTGCAGAATTCACATTAGATGTTTGAGATTTTCATCTTAAATTTTGGTATTGTATTTCTTACCTTATCTTAATCTTCTTTATCTTGATTTTTCAGTTGAGATTTCTAGGTTGATAGAAATCTTGTTTAGGTTAACAAGAGTCTATAGAAAATCTTGTGGTTATTGTAGGTTAGTAAGAAACTTGTTATAATTCTTATGTTTTAAATTGGTAGATCAGGAGCCCATTTTAATCGTAATGTTTTGTTAATAAAAGTGGTAATCTAGTTAAAGATTATCTAGTGGAGCAGACTTGAATTGTGGTTTCAATTCAAGTTGAACTATTTTAAAAATCTTATATTTTGAATTTTTATTTTTCTGCTCTATCATTTCTTAATTCTACATAAGAACTATTTTGCATATTTACTACTTAATTTTCTACTATATTTCTTGATACAAAATAATTCTTTACATTCTTGTTAAATTCAAAGAGTTTACAATGATCAAAGGAGTATATAAATTCCCTTGAAGGAATAAGGGCAAGATCCATATTGTTCAATACAATTTTATTTAGGACCCTCACAGCCATAACTTGTTCAAATTTAACTATTTTCTCATACTGTCCCTCCCTAAATAGTCCACCTACCTTTGATGTTGAAAATTTTTCTTTTTGGAAATATAAAATTAAGATCTCTATAGAAGCTTTAGATATGGACATGTTAGAAATTCTAGAAATAGGTTATGAATGCCCTAAGATATCTGTTAATGGATTTATGTAGCCTAAATCTTAATTATTATGGAATGATGTGGAGAAAAGGAAACACCTCCTTGCCTTCAAGGTAAAATGGATTGTTATTAACTCATTGTCTACTAATGAATTCCAAAGAATTTTTAAGTGTAGTATAGGAAAAGAAATCTTAGACACTTTGGAGAATGCTTACAGTGGCAGAACTTAACCTATCTGCAAAATGGAAGAGTAACACTATCTTATGGCAAAACACAATGAAAATATACTGGTTCTAAAGTATCTTTCATTTTTTTTGTGGTTCTTATACTAGTGATATTGGTAGTGAATCTAATGTTGAAACAAATGATGAGGTTAATGATATAAATGATGATGATTCTGATGACTTGTATGAAGAGATTTATGAAGCTTTGACTAATGCTAATAAGGAAATAAAGAAATTAAAAACTCAAAATGAGAATTTACTTAAAAAGATTGAGTAGATTGAAAAAGAAAATATTGATTTAAATACTTTAGCTGAGAAATTATTAAGTGAATCTAAACCTTGTGAACATTGTGACTCTTATAAGTTAGAAATAAAGAAGTTGAATATGGATTTACAAGGATTTGCTGAAAGCAATGTGAAACTTAATGGCATGCTAGAAAAGTAGAAAAGTTTTCAAAATAAAGTTGGATTAGGATACAGACAGCATCATTATAATAAATCTAAGAGATGGAATCTTGCTTATATCACTTGTTACTACTGTAATCATAAAGGCCATCATATCAGAGATTGTCCATTTAGAAATGGAACATATTTGCTGAAACCAAATGAGAAACTTGTGTGGTTACCTAAATCTTCTACTGTTAAGAAAATTTCTATTGTGTCTGTTAACCTTAAAGAGTTTTGTTAACCCCAAATGACTTTTTATTAGTTTTGGATGTTGAAAAACAACTGAAAAGACAATATTA
>JANHAO010024245.1:0-11676 GCA_026873985.1 Saraca asoca
TATGCACAAAAATAAAATATTAAAATTATACATACAAATAAACAATTAAAGTATGTATTATTTTTCCCAAAATAATTTTCCCATGAAAATTGCAATATTCATAATAAATAACAAAAAATTATGAATATTTTATTTGAAAATTTATGAAAACTCATAAATATAAGAATTTATAAAAATTTTCCAAATTTATGGAAATTCATAAGTGTGAGAATTTATAAAAAATTTTCCAAAAATTACACCAAAATTAAATTTTGGAATTTTTTTCTTTTTAACTTCAGCTAAGTATTAGATCCAAAAGGTGTTTTTTTTTTAACTTCAGCCAAGTACTAAGCCCAAAAGATAGCCCATAAAATGCGGCCTAGAATCAAAATATATCATTGCATATTACAGTAGCAAGGGCTCGAACCAGAGACCTTCAGATTACAATACCAATGCACTAACCATTACACCACAACGACCTCATGAGATTATAAAATGCAGCGTTCTATTTAAGGCATATAAACGACGTAGTTTCAGTCGTCTTCAACCTCCAGTCGGGTTGACTCGATCCAAAACGAACCCAAAACTTTACCCAGTTATTTTCTGGCCATTCTGACATGAAAAATTTTGAATTTTTTGCTTAGAAATGTTGGAAATCAATTATCCTAATGATTTCTTAACCCAAAATGCAATAAAAACGAAAATTTCTTGAATTTTCAGAATTTGCAAAAATAGGATAAGTTTTGAAAAAAAAAATCGGCAACTCTCAAGCAAGGCAGAGGCTTTCATTCATGCTCTGATACCAAATAATGAACAAAACACTCTATACATGCTTGTATACGCATATGAAACACAAGGATAGAACAGAAAAAGCGGAAGCATACCTCCAACCATTGCTTTGTTTTACGGGTTGGATTTTGCTTCAATATTCTAAAGATTTCCCACACTTTCTCTCTGACTTTTAGATAATGTATGAATGATGTCAAAAGGCAGTGAGAAGACCCCAGAATCTCATATATATTTGCGTTTTCTTCTATCAAGAAAACGGCCAAGCGGTTACCACTAGCCGTTACACCAACGGTTGCATCTTTTCCTTGTCAACAGTTGCACCCTTCTTCAGACAAGAAAAAAACTGTAACATATGCACCAGAATTGGCAAAACGCTACATAAGAAACTTTCTTGCTATGAGAATTAGATTAGAATGCATGTTGCGAGAATAGGTATATTTTAATAAATTCCTTTTTGTAGATTATTCTTTTTAGTTAATTTTTCTTTAACTAAAAATAAATGATTCTTAATTGTATTAAGCATATTTAAGTTGTATGCACTAAATCAAAAGAGTGATACATAATTAAATAGGGAAGAAATGCTATATTAATGTGCAATAAAAAAATTATGTATCCCTTTTTTTTATTGGCTTAGTGCACACAGTAAAATGTACTGAATGTACATCTCTCCATTAAAAGCCTTCAATATCAATTCTCTTTAAAAAATTAATTATTACTAAAAATTGTGTCAAACATAAAATCAACTTACACATCAATTCACTGATAATCAATTATTCCATTAGCATAGCAAACAAATCCGGACCACCGTGAATAGTTTTTTCTCCTGTTATTTTACTTATATGGCAGAAAACAAGTACCAAAGTATGCAAGAATGCAGTCTCATAAACGTTTGGTTTGTTTATATTGAAATCATGGTGGCTTTGGAAGAAAATTTGGAATCTCCATTGAAGAAGTTGTGGCTAAGAATATATCAACACTCCAAGATGCATGCTGCTGATCTCATTCAGAAGCTCAAGCTAGCCTCAACATAATTAGGCCCAAGCTTTCACCTCACAATAGCCATTTATTTGAGGTTTAAGCTATCATAAAAGATGAGATATCAAAAAGCAATTTTAATAGACCTTTCAATTAAGCTATCATGATAATATAATTTTCTTTAACAATTTTGTGGCAGAGCAGAAAAATGAACGCAAAAGAAGAACCCGCGGAAACGAACTTAAAAGTTTGGACGAAAATGGAGATGGGGGGGATTGAACCCTGCACCTCTTACATGAAAAGCGAGCGCTCTACCGTTTGAGCTACATCCGCATACAAATTTTAAGGTTTTGCTTGCAGTGCCAACGAAGTATATGAATCAAAAATTGAGTTTCCAAAATGTGTTCCATATCAAAAGAAACTGTTGATGCTTTCAAATTGTGGCATCCATTCAGTTTGATCAATGGCTGAAGCCTGAAAATAGGCAACAATTTTCAACACTTAATCTTCAAAATCTATTATTAATCTTAGAAAAATTTTGATATACACATGATAAATGAATATTTACTCTTAACAAAACAAAACCGAGATAGATACGAAATTAAAAAGAAGAAATACGTAGGTCCTTCAAAAGTTAAGTCTCTCCAAAGCTTTAAGTTTATCTCTCCTCTGGGAGAACAAGGATATCCTTTCTGCTTATATGTGGACATATTAAAGCCTCTCTTGATCTCTCTAGCAATTTTCTATTCAAATACTATATATATCTAATAATTCGGTGTATTTAAAACAAGTGAAAACACAACAATTATAAAATCTATTGACCCAATGAAACTTATATTTATTAATGTTTAGGAAAATTACACTTATTTTGCTTGAAATTTAATGTATTACACTCACAAATATACTCACCTTGCTTATTTTTTTTAGAACAGGAAAAATAAATGTATATTAAAGTAGGGGAAATGGGTAAATGTTTAAAATAGAGCAAAGGGAATGTAAGTGTATATAAAAAAGGAATCATTGAATATTTTTAAAAATAGAAATGATGCTAGTATAATTATACAAAATTTTAAGGAACATGAGTATAATTTATCAATATTATTTTCATTTCTCTTTTTGGATTCACGAAAAAATATCACATCTACGTAAAAGTTTTTGGAAAAGATGGGATTATCACGCGGAACCTCATATTTATCAGATTCAGCACCCCACTTGGTGAAGGAGACAAATTTTGAGATGCTTTTCGCCCGATTCATGTCTCTGCCCTTCGATTCGTTTTTAGCTTCAATTTGAAGTTATACGCCTCTATTCCAATCATCTTGTAAAGCATTGTGTGAAATAAACTTGCCGCATCATCTAATATGAATAGCTCTTCTATCACATTTTTATTCTTACTCTACATTTTTTCTGATCTCTCAAAATGTGTGGCATTAGAATTCTAGATTTCATCTCTTTGTGAAAAAATATAAGTGAGAAAGTAAAAAATGAGAACGTATATATAGAATAGTTAATCTATTGTATATATGCAACTTGAATGGAAAAAGGGTATTAAACAGGTTTGTAATTCACGATTTCGAAGGAGTGTAAATTGCTTGTTTCCGTTCAATTTGATTCACATATTAATTGATATTTGGTGGGTTAAGACTGGTGCAAAAGGTCCAGTTAGAGGAGGCAACAAGAATAGCATTTTCATTGTCCAAAAGCCGTGAATCTCATCTGCTAGTATGTGCATAGGTGTCAAATATGTTAATTAATGTATTCTTGAACAAATGGGATGCTATTATATGTTTACAATACATTGGTAACATCGACAAGATTTCAACTAGGCAATTGCTAGTATTATATTATTTATAAAGGCTTAAGCCACTTTTTTATTGTGTTATTTAAGCGGTTATTTCACTAAACTCTTATTTAATCAACTTTCACATTTATGTCAATTGATCAAATGTAGTTGATTGATTAATATGAATTAAGTTGAATGTCAAAATTGATTCCTCAATTAGTTCTAATCTATCACTTTTTTATTATGTATTATTTAAGCGGTTATTTTACTAAATTCTTATTTAATCAACTTTCACATTTATGTCAATTGATCAAATGTAGTTGATTGATTAATATAGATTAAATTGAACGTCAAAATTGATTCCTCAATTAGTCCCAATTTATCACTTAGATTGATTATCCAGAAATTACCGATTATTTTAAACTATGTTAAGTAACATTCCCACGTAAAATTTCATCAGCATAGCAAGTATCTCTTGCAAAACACTTGTTAATTTGTTATAGCATTGGGGTTTTAATATCATGTCTTTATCATGTTATAATGTGCAGGTTGCTCATCCAGAAATTCTGCAAATTGTGCAAAGCACCATTGCAAAGCAACAATTTATTGATGAAATCACTGTCTCTCCCCCAAACTAAATTTGCTGGTCTTGAGCGGTATTAATTGTATTACTGTTTGAACATGTTAACAAAATTGATTCACAAGAATACCTTCTGTATATTATATTCTTATTCCTGACGTAAGCAAAATTTTTAATTTCAAAATAGATGAATATATCAACTGTTTAACACAATTTTTTATATATCTCAAATAACATGTGTTTTTATTTTATCGAATAAATAAAAATTAATTATCAATTCTTATAAATTTTAATACCTTAAAAATCAAAAAATTAAATTATTAATGAATATGAATCCCATCATTATCTATTATTTATTAATTAGAAATAAAGAGACACATTGTAATTAAAACATGTAATAAATTCTCCATTTGAGAAGGTCAAGTCAGCCTCAACATAATTACGCCAGGCTTCCACCTCAGACTCTTATCATCTTTGAACTGAAGCCATTGATTCGAGGCTCATGAGTGTTTTGATCTTCAAAGAATCATTACATCAAGCTATTTCTTTAAATTCATAAAAAGTAAAGCTGGAAATCTCATGGTAATTCTTGTTATAAGAGGGATTATAAGATCTAAGAATCTGATGAAAGTTTCATGCTTCATTGAGCTTCACATGAAGAGAGTACATATACTAGACAATCCATATTTACAAAAACTTGAAAACCCAGATGATAAAAGAGAACAAATATAACAACCAATATATACAAATTTACAATTTTACAGGGAAAGAAAAAGTCAAAGCTTTTTCAGAAAACCAGTCTTCAACTTCTTCACATCCTCAAAATCCCATGAAGCATCCTTAGCTCCTTCTGGATATGTACTCAGCATATCAAAGCTGTCTTATTTAACTTTTTGTTTTTTGGTTATAATTATTTTTTTACATTATAAGATTAGAATTTCCTTGAATATACAAAAACGAAGAAAAAAAAGGGAAGATTCCTCTGCCGGAATTAAATTTCCAAGGTAAAAAATGTTTTAATTTTCTCTTCCTCTCTCAACGATCCAAAGCGCTCATTATTACTCTGCAAAAAAAAAAGAAATGATCATCAAACCCAGAGATCCAAGGTCATTTATGTCATTTTGGTATCAAAGATATGAATGGTTAATGGTCGAACTTGTAGGCTCGGGGTGCTCGATTTTGTTAGTTGACGATTTTCTCCTCGTGAATCTCTTGAAATCCCCAACAGGTGTCCCCGCTGCATGCAATATATCAAAATTTTCAAAAACCTAAACTTTTCTGCATAAACCCTTCAAACAAATCTGTAAAAGAGAAAGACGGAAGATGGATTACGGGTCAATGGGGTCCGAGGAGTTGTACTGGTAGACCCGGAAGGAGAGTCCGAACCCAAGGTGGTATCCAGAGACAAGCTTCTGCAGATATTGGAGTTGGGTCGAATAATGGTGATGCTGCGAGTGATGGGTACGTCAACGGGTAGAGTCGAAGATGAACGGGTTTGGGCTGCGGAAAACGAGTCATACTTTCGGAGCTTGCCAAGGCCGGAGTCCGGTGCGGGGCCGGCGAGAGTCTCGTCCCAAAGCTTGTGAAGAAAACCCATGTTGATGATGAATATGATGTTTCGTCCCAGGAATTCTACGACTGCTACGAAGAGATACGAGGGAACGAAACGACAGCAGAGAGAGAAGAAGACTTTTTTTCAGTTTGAGTAAAAATGGAGAGTTTTGTTTTTTGGAAGAGAAGGTAAGTGGGTACTTATAAAAAAATGGATCAAGGAGAGAGAGAGAGAGAGAGAAAGAGATTGTTGGAAGAGGATGAGGATGAATTTTGATGATGGCAAATTTTGCAAGTATAATAATATTGATGGTTATTTTGTCTTGAAAGTTTCCTGCTAATTTGTCTTTGTTTAAGGGCCATCACATTTGGATTACTATTTGTTGTGGCTTTTTCTAAATTTTGGATGACTTCATAAATGGTAAATTTGCCAATTAAGCCAAACCCAACATTGAACACATTGAAATTTTGATAGTTGAATGATAAATAATTTTTTTTCTCATGACAAAATATCTGTATTCTCATCATATCGCATTATTATTATTAATTATAATTTGACAAAGTATATATTTTAACATTATACTTAAGCATATCTTAAAATAAAAAATAATAAATTTTATCTTGAGAGAAAGTATTAATAATATTGAAAATATATAGTAAAATTAAAAAAAATTTCATTGATATGAAATACAGAAGAATTAGAAATATTTTCATTGATATAAGCTAATGTCTAATTAGGAGAGAGTCATAAAAAAACTATTAAACACATTGACTTAGTGCATAAAAAGTTAACCTAAATTAACATTTTGTATAGGCTATGCCAACTACTTTGGGAAAGAGACGAGAAAAACTTGTAAACTATTATGGTAATATATATATTGCATAATTAATAAGTAAATGCTTTAGAAATTATAAATTAAATTACCGTGAGAACAATTTCCCATTTCATATTCCTTCTCTCTCTTGCTATTATTATTATTATTATTATTATTATTATTATTATTATTATTATTATTGCTTAAGAGGAAGAAAGTGCAGAAACCCGTAAATATAATAGGCAGTTGATTTGAGGAAAATTCGTTGGTCAATGTCATGTACAAATTCTAATTAAGAAATGTATCAGTTAGGAAGCAAGAGGCAAACAACATATGCTTAGGAAGCCACGAAGACGAGTGAGCCAAGAAAACGGAAGGAACCCAAAAATATTGGAGGGGCCACACCAAATCAAGTGGCATGAAAAGTGTGGGACCCTATGTTGCACCTTAATTGGATAAGTTTGGACCAAATCCGACTAGATCAATCCACACCTATACATACTGAGGACCTTTCTACTATGAAGCGCCTTTTTGTGGTTTAATCTTATATCATTCAAATAATGTAAATTTGATGTAATCTATAATCCATTATTCAAATTTAGATGCAAATATTACATATTTGATATTTAAGACATGATATAAGAAAGTTCCTCGATTATTGATATTATACAAATTAAGGGTCTAAGAATTTTTAATTGGACAAGTTCGAAAAGAAAAGTTTTATTGAAGATATTATTGGAGGAATTAGATCTTTTCTTTTTAGTTTGGTTATTTTAATATTAAATTAATTTGTGAATTTGTATATAAAATTTTGAACCCTATTATATTTTAAATTGTGAGAAGATATGAGTATGGAAGTGAGAATTGGAAAATGAAAATAGTAGAGCTCTTATAATGTATTTGAAGCATTTTTAATTGATGTTCCCATGGGATCCTATTTCGATCTCCCTTCTAGCCGTTGCATCCTTTTTAAATTTTTTAAGTATAAAATTAGTTATTTACACATGTAATTGTATATAAATATAATAAATTAGGATTTTAAATTTAATTCACCGTTAATATGAAATGTTTTACATTATTAATTAATAAGAAAATGTTATGTCATTCAAAAATAAGAGTAATTAAAATTTTTTAAAAAGTTCTAATAATTTTTAATGACATGACAACATATCAATAGATGATAGTATAAAATTAACAATTAATCAAATTTAAATTCATAAATTAATTAATATATGTTAATTTATAAGTATCTACATATATGATAGGTATATAAGAAGTTTTACTTCTTTTTCATCCTTCTCTTAACCAGCCTCACACCAAAAATAAATAATACACGGAAATTCCACTTCTTCTTCCACAAATCAATAAAAATCTAGCATCAACTAAAATCAGTAAAAGAAAATAAAGAGTTATTAATATTAAGATAAATTGACAACTCGAAATAAATGTTTATTTCTATAGTATTTCTTTTAACAAAACATTTCCAGTTTTATTTGTTCAAATAATAATAATAATAATAATAATAATAATAATCATATATAATCTTTTTTGTATAAGCTTATTTTCCAAAGTGGAGGATCTTCTTCCATGATTCCTGGGATTGCTTGAATATAGACACTCTTTGCATAAGAGATGCTCACTATTGAGTTGGACTGAAAAAATAATACAAGGATATAGTTGTGGTCCTCAAGAAAGAATTGATTAAGTTCCTTTATTTTCAAATTGCTCATTAATTACTCTTTATTGGTTTTGGTGTTAACATCAAAATAGGCCAAACTAAGTGTCAATCACTTCCACTTTTGCTTGGAAAAATTGTATCTACTAACTTCAAAATGACCCCACAAAATGACTTTTCTTTTGGGTCTTCACAAAGGCTGAAAGCATAATTCACAAGCCATGTTGGATTATTAGATGATTGTTGCCACCAATAATGCCATCTTGGATAGGTAAGCATGATATATATTGAAAACAACAAAGAACAATTGTAATTTACATACAAGTTAGGATCACTTTTCATATCTACTTCTTCTCTTTTTCCTATGAGAGTTAATTTATTGGATGGCCTACCATAAAGAATTGGTTATTACATAGTAGCTTGTTCCTTTCTCAAACTACTTATTTTTGTCTTTGCTTTGATAAGCATGAAGGAGCATAGCCTATTATTAGCCTTAGATTCTACTATTGGCGGGAAAATTTCTTCCACGGGTCAGCTACATCCTATAAAGACGTGGCAGTTAATTTAAAATTATTTCCACTTGTTAGATATAATTAAGTAAAATTAATTTTAAAGAATTAGGTTGTATCATGTAAGATAGTGAATTATATAAGTAACGTTGGAAGTGCGAGCATAAGGTCACTTTGAGAGATGCTAATTGCAAGTCATACAAAGAAAATGAGAGAGAGGTTAGATGCATTATAAAGCCTTTAGTAATATATATAACTAGTAGTGGTGACAAATGCAGACATTTAATGTATTCATGTCTTTCTCATTATTAGGGACGGCAATGAAATGACCTAACTAGATCCAATTCGGATCCATCAAGGATGCATTACTCTAAATTTGTTAAAAGTTTGGATTTATTAAACAACTAACAAGATTCAACTCAAAATTCCGTGAAAGATCTGTTTTAAATTAAAAAAATATAATTGTTAAATTTTATTTTTTAATTAAAAAATATAAAATTATTTTTATTGATAATAATTAATTTATTATAAAATTTAGTATTTAAATAGGATCCGTTGGGCTTGGATAATTTTATCATCCCCTCCCCGCCCTTAATATAAAAGTTGTGTGAAACATTAAAAAATAATGTTAGAGATACACTTTTGCATATACTTAGGCACACTCACTCACTCACTCTCCCACAAAAGTGGATCCTAGAATCATATGTACATGTGAGTGTGTGCGTTTTCATGAATCTATTTCTATTTTTTTTTTTTTTGTATTATAAGAGCATCGACCCATGATTTTTTATAGGTTTTAAATTTCTTCTTTATTTTACAATAATGAAATAAAAATTGTCGCGATGAATGTTTTGAAAATCTTTTGATCATTATTGCTCTTCATCAGTTTTTTACTTTCATGATTCAATGCTCACAGTATATATTATAAGTTCAGTTTGTTGCTTTCATTCGAAACTATTTAAAAAATAAAATAAAATTCAGTACAAATGAAATTATTTAAAACAGTATTTAGATATAAATAACTCAAGAATTCAATGAAACAGGGGTAATCCTGCTCATTGATATGCTTACGCAATTTTTGAGGCTTGAAAACGATTCCTATTGACTTTGCAACTGAAATTGTAATTTATAATTAATTATTTGGTCAGAAATAAATTTGTAAGTTGAAATCTTCTTATCTGACTAGTGATTGATGACACCTACAATTAACTAAAAATATAAGTGCCTTTGAATATATGCATTTTGGATGTTTACTTTTGCCCGGATTTATATAGGCAAGGGATTATGATTACTCTTCTAGCAATTTTTTCTTTTTTCAGAAACATAAACAAACAAGGCAAGGGTAAACAGCCCCCAAAGCAAAACAGAGGAACAATTAAGAAGCCGGTTAAAAATACAGGCATGATTGTAAACCGGTCCAAGATCCCATTAAGAGGATAAATTGGTTTTAGGATTTTACATTTTTTTCAATTTTTTTTAATTTTTATAAATTTTAAAAATTTGAAAATAAATTCTCAATAATTTCACAATTTAACCTTAACAATCTAAAATCCAACACTTTAACTACTTAACATCAACTTGAATATTTATGAATACAAAGGATGTGAAGTGCAAAAAATTAAAAGAGAAGAGATATTCAAACGTCAATATTTATAGTGATTATACATCCATTCTTCAAGCTTGAGTAGCCTTGGTTCCACTATATCCAATCCTTCTAAGTTTGAATCCAGTACTTGAAAAAAAAAAAAAAAAAACTTCACAACAATTGTATAAAACCCCTTTGAGATTTCTCATCCAAAGCTAAACACTCAAGAGATACCACACTCTTGATAATTTAGGTTTCCTAATTCTAGAAATACCCAGAAATAAAGATGAAATGAAGAATTATAATCAAGAACTCAAAGGTTCAAATAACAAATTGTAACTCAATAAGAAAGGGATTTGTTCAAATCTAGCTCAAGACGATGAAATGCAGTAAACAATTGAAACTCAGAGAAAATGGGTTGTATTTGCCTTTTAGGATTGTGAAGAATCGCACTGAAAAAAAGTACATAGGATATTTACAGAGTGAGAACCATTAATTCAAAATTTATTGCAACTGAATTGATTCACAAATCGATCCACAAAAGCATTTTTTTTTTAAACTAAGAATCAATTTATAGGTCGATTCACTCAAATTGGAAGGCTATTTGGATAAAATCTAATGTGCACTAATTGATTTATGAATTGATTCGCGAGCCCATTGTTTTGAATTACAAATCAATTTGCTAAAAATGAATAGCTCTCAGGTATTTTTCAAACTGGCACAAATCAATTTGTGTGCCCAATGTTTAAATTTATGAATGGATTCACTCAAAATAAAAGGTTTTCGGGTGTTTTTCAAAGGGACACGAATCAATTTATGTGCCTAGTATTCAAAGTTGTGAATCAATCCCCGAATTAAATCGCTCAAAATGAATGGATCTTCGACATTTTTCAAAGGGGCACAAATCAATTTGCATGCCCATCCTAGGTTAGTTGTCACGTCCCCATTCTGGGCACGTGACCGGCGTAGAAGGTTACCCTCAGGAAACCCTTTCCATCAAGAAACCCCTTACAAGCCTTACCATGCAACACGACATAACACACCAGTGCACATAAATTTCATTAACTAACCAATATAAATTTATTATCTCTACCGAAAATTCAGTAGAATTTCCTCTATTTTTTAGACATCCAAGCACATGGCCATAAATATAATACAAGGGCTACGTGCCCATCTCAACCTATATAATCAATCACAAATACGTAGTGTGATAGATTTGCTTGGCCAAGAGGGGCAACAAGGGCCGAAACTTTCAAAAAAATTTCTCCCCTTTAGCTGAGCAAATCTCCCATAGATCCATTGGTGTAAGGTCTCAAAATATCCTAGATCAAATCTAGAATAAAAGAAGAACTCACTAACCTTTAGTCCAGCTCTTGCACAGCGGAAGACTGTGGATCTTTACACCAGGAAAATCCTCTTCATGGCCTCAAAAGCT
>JANHAO010024246.1:0-11670 GCA_026873985.1 Saraca asoca
AATTGTTTATTTAAGAGTCATGACATGCTATCTTTTTTATTTGTTGCTCTTAGAAGTTGCTCCGACTCATTTTAGTAAACAATAAAATTTTTTTTTTTAAGTAAGACTACATATATTTAAATGAAATTATTTGAATAATAATTTGAGTATGGAGTTATAGGAATTTTTTTAGTCTGTTCAGAATTATATTCAACTTTAACTAACCTGTTTACAGAATAATTACCACTCACATATCTTGTGATTAAATCAATTAACTTGTCATACAAAGAGGCGGTGCTACCACCGGACGAAATCTCCCAAAATAGGACTACCAAGCAAAGTCAAAGTCTCTTAAACTTCTCACGTAGTAATGCTGATTGAAAATCACATGAAAAGAGATATTACAAATCAATTGTCAGTGCTGCTTTAGGTGATACTTGATATTCATAAAGATATGTCTAGTCCTTTATATTTTATGTTCGATTCTAAGTCCTGTATGCGCGAGTTTTGACACTTTCCTATACACATAGAATATCTTGAAGATTCAACGACAATTAGGAGGATGGGCCCAAGATTGCTTCACATGTTAGAATTTTCCTACATAAACTATCATAATTTAATCAATTATATATTATTAGATTAAATAAATGTCATGATAATTAATTATATTGGATCAATTAATTAAATGATTAAACTATTGAATTTATAATGGCACCTAAATCATTAATAGAATGTAGTGGTATGAGCCTTGTAACTAGGCTAATAATGATAGGTCAATTGACTCAGTACTAGTTACAATAAGACAGGTCTCTGTTTATAGCCTGGTAGAATTGTAGTTGTTGTGTTGAGACTTCATATTTATTTTCTTCATTTTCTTTGCTATGGTTATAAGGAGTGAACCTGTTAAAGGAGTATTTTGTTATAACAGGTTCTCACGTAATGCTAGGTACGATTTTGTAATTATTTGATTAAACTGTATATGTATAGATTTGATACTTTGTAACATGATGTAAAAGATCAAGTTAATTGACCTTTATTTTTTCAAATTTCTCACAATTGGTATTAGAGCTAATTTCTTTTTTCTTTCATGTTACAAAGCTCAAATTTGTGCAATTTTTGTTTAATGATTTTAAGTAATTAAATTATCGAAAATCCATAACATATGACGAGAAAAATTATGGGTTAAACATTAATTTTTTTTTTTTTGCAATTTTTGTATTGTTTGATTGCATAGATTGATTATAAACTTTATGAATTTTGAGATAGAATCAAGAATTGAATTAATTTACTTTTTCTAGAAAATTTAATTTCTTAAATTCAAATAATTTAAGAGATATTTTTGAAATTAATTTATGATTTGATTGAAATTTCTCATATTCATGTTTTTCGGTTAGTAGAAGATTGTTTTGTCAAAATTTGGTCTAATTATTAGATATTTGTTCAAATTGATTCATGATTTTATAATAGAATAATGTTTAGTTTAAGTGGCATTTAAAGTTCTTAAAAGACTGTTTTCCTTTATATTTCAGATTCAATTCTAATTTTTATGTGTGTGAGTTTTGGCTTTTTTCTATGCAAAATTGCTTCTTCTTCTCTTTCCAATTGGTCATGCTCATTTTGTTAGAATTTTTTAATGGACATATACATTGTGTGTGTGTGTGTGTGTGTGTGTGTGTGTGTGTGTGTGTGTGCGTCTTTATATATATAATTGTATATTATATGTTATATTAAGGTTTGACCCAAATTAAAATGATCTAATAAAGTTTAAGGTTAAATTGGTCTAAATCATCTCTTTAAGTGTGGACTTTTAAGTGTAGAAACCCTAAAGCCTTATTTCTTATTTATGATGGGAAAATTAGGAATAAGAAAAATTAAGAAATATATAAAGTGGTTATGGTTCCCAAATTGGACATAGAGTTTTTATTTTCTGATATTTCATTATTAGAAAATAAAGAGTAACTTTTCTAGAAAATTTATACGTATCAATTTGGAAGATCAATAGCTACAAGAACCACAATTACGTCAATTTCTATAGATTCGGGTATGCTTCTGCATTTAGTATAGTCTTCTTGATGATCAAACATGAAGAATTTAGGTTTTAGTAATTGATTTTATTATTTTTTTATCATGATTAAGGTTGAGCAATTTTCATATTGAATTATTGAGAAGCAAGTTTATCAATTTGGCTTGTGATATAATTGTTGTGATTAACTGGACAAGGAATGATTTCTTTAATATATAACAATTGTATGTTTTATGACCTAGATTCAGAACTTGATTTGAAAAGCATAGATTATAAATTTAGTTTAATCGTCCAACATCACAATCTATATATCTATATGTCCTTGTCTTGTAGTTTCTTTTCATGTGTAGATATCAATATATTTTGAGTGTCATATGGGTATACTACTTTATTGAGATTCAAGACTTAATAATTTTTTTGTAGATATATATATATATATATATGGATTCAGATTCAAGTTTGGCGCCTTTTATTCTTTCTTCTTTAGGTGTCTAATATTTTAAATTAATTGATTAAAGTAACATGTTACCAAAGTAACTTCTCTTGTGTAGATTAATTGATTCGAAATATTAAGATGGTTGGGTTTCATGCAGATAATGATCAACCCAAAGGAAAGTTATTATTTGGCTAAAATTCAAATACACATGTGATGATAAATATGTGACAATTATTAGGTTTTCTATATGAACATTAAGTCAGCCCAAAGAAAGGCTTATTATTTGACAAGAATTTGTTGTCAATATTTGATTACTATACCAAGAGTACCACTTACAAGTTGTTTTTTTTGCCCAAAGACTAAATGTCAATGTTGTGCAAGATATCTTGTAATGAGACTCGCCATTATTTGAATTTATTATCATGTTGAATTTATATTTTGATTGTGAAATTGTTACCTTGTTTATTTTGTTTTGGATCTAGTGAATGCTTTTGCTCCTACAATATCTATGAACATTAACTCCATTCATGTGCCTAATGGCACAAATTTTAAGAATTGGAAAGAAAACATCATAATTGTTTTTGATTACATGGATCTAGACCTTACTCTTTGAGTTGAGTGATCCTTTGCACTTGCAGATGCAAATCCATCTACTAATAAAAGGGATTTGACGAAGGGAAACCACTCAAATCACATTAGTTTTATGATCATGAAACGTTCAATTTTGGAAACATTTAAGGGCATAATGTCCAAAGAGGCTGACGACAAATTGTTTCTTAAAGAACTTGAGAAACATTTTGCCAAAAATGAAAAGGTGGAGAGATGTACACTTTTGGGAAATCTTGTTTCCATGAGGTATAAAGGCAAAGGAAACATCAAGAAGTACATTATGAAAATGTCTTATCTTGCATCAAAATGAAGGCATTAAAGTTAGAGCTATCTGAGAACTTGCTTGTGCATTTAGTTTTGATTTCTTATCCTATACAATTTAGTCAATTCAAGGCCAGTTATGGTTGCTAAAAGGAGAAACGGACTCTTAATGAGCTCATTTCACATTGTATACAAGAAGAAGAGAGATTGAAGCAATAAAAGACTAAAAGTGCTCATTTGGCTTTAACCTATAAGGACAATAACAAGAAAAGGAAGAAGGAAAAGGAAGTTGTGGTTGCTCCACCACAAAAAAGGCAACATAAGGAATAGAAAGAGCAAACTAAGGGATTTTCTTGCTACTTTTGTGGAAGTACTTCTCATAAGAAGAAACAATGTGTTGAGTATCATGCTTGGCATGTGAAAAAGGTACACTTCTTAATTTAGTTTGTTCTAAGGTTAATTTAACTTCAGTACTTGGACATACTTGGTGGATAGATTCCAATGCTACTACTCACATAAGTATGTCAATGTAAGGTTGTCTAAGCTACCAAAAGCTAAGTGATGGTGAAAGATACATCCATAAATGATGGCAAGTCAGTCCAAGTTGAGGTAATAGGGATTGAAATGTTATTGTTAAAGATTGGATTTTATTTGGATTTGAATGAGACTTACGTTGTGCCACCATTTAGATGGAATTCAATTTTTGTTTTTATATTGGACAAATTTGGATACTCTTATTCTTTCAAAAATGGTCAATTTTTCATGATTCAAAACTTGATGGTTCTAGTTCTTTATTTGGAGATGATGACTTTTACTTGCTTGATATGGTTGCCTTATTTAATGAAACCTTACATGCTAATTCACATTGTACTAAAAAGAAATTAACCAATGAGAATTCTATATCACTCTGGCATAAGCGTTTAAGACATTTCTCTAAAAATTAGAAGACTTATGTTAGATGGAATTCTTAATCCCCTTGATTTGTTAGACTTTAAAGTCTATGTTGAGTGCAGTAAGGGGAAATAGACAAACATAAGGAGATTAGGTGCCAAAAGATCTTTAGATGTCTTAGAACTAATACGTATAAACATTTGTTGACCTTATAGGCCAAATAAAAAGAAACTAGACTTAAGAGTAGCAACAACTATTTTGTTGGGTACTCCAAATAGTCTTTGGGGTACAAGTTTTAGGATCCCATAACTAGGTCCTTCTTTGAGATAGGAAATGCCTAATTCTTTGAGGCATATCTCTTTTAAGACTATAATGGCACTTGTGGCATATTTTGATCTTGAGCTATGTTAGATGGATGTTAAGATAGCATTTCTCAGTAGTGACATTGATGAGACAATTTACATAGTGTAGCCTACAAACCTTGTTTCAAGAGATTCAAAGCAAATGATTTGCAAATTAAAGAAATCCATCTATAGGCTTAAGTAGGCTTCCTGTCAATGGTATAACAAGTTTCATCAAGTTGTCATTTTTTTTGGTTTTGAGATGAATGCGGTTCATGATCATATATACCACAAGTTTAGTAAGTATAAGCACATTTTTTTTTTTGGTTTTATATGTCAGTGACCTACTACTTCTCAACAACGATATAGGCTAATTGCATGAAACTAAGAAATTTCTATCAAAGAAATTTGAGATGAAAAATCTATGTGATGCCTCTTTTGTGTTAAAGATACAGATACACCGAGATCACTCTTGGGGTACTTTTGGGTTGTCATAAAAGAATTATATTAAAAAGGTTCTTAAGAGAGTTACCATGCAGGATTGTAAACCAGAGGACACTCATATTGCTAAGGAAGACAAATTCAGTCTCAATTAATGCCCTAAGAATGATTTTGAAACTAAAGAAATGCAAAAGATTCCTTATGCTTCAACTGTAAGGAGTCTGATGCATGCTCGGATTTGTATGATTTCAAATATTGCATACATTGTTAGGATGTTAAATAGATATTTAAGAAATTTAGGAATGGATCATTTTAAAATAGCCAAAAAGGCCATGTGATATTTTCAAAGAACAAAAGATTACATGTTCACATACAGGATATTAGATCAGTTAGAGATCATTAGGTATTCCGACTCTGATTTTGCATGATGCCAAGATGGTCATAGATCCACTTTAGGCTATATCTATCTACTTGTTGGAAGAGCTATTTCTTGGAAGAGTGCTAAGCAAATGCTCATGGCTTCTTCTACCATGTCAGCTGAATTTATAGCATGTTATGAGGCATCCAATCATGGGATATGGCTATGGAATTTTGTCACTGGACTGCAAATTATGGATGGTATTGAAAAACTATTAAAGTTATTTTGTGATAATAAGTCAACAGTGTTATATTCTAATAACAACAAAAGCTCATCAAAGTTAAAACACATAGACATTAAGTTCTTAGTTATTAAGAAAAGAGTTCAGAGTGGTCAGATACCAATAGAGCATATTGGAGCAAACTCCGTGGTTGTAGATCCACTAACTAAGGATTTACCATCCAAGGTCTTTCAAGAGCATACTGCTCATATAGGTGTTGTATCACTTGATAATATATTAATTTAATGGGAATTTGTATTAATGGAAACTTTTGTTTGTAGATATGCTTTATGGATATTTTATGATTATTTATTATAGTATAAATATTTTATATATTTACATTGTAATCTTGTTTGGTTTGATGTCACTAAGGAACCAGGTTGAACTAGTTGGAAACAGGCATGTTAAGATTACATTGTGTGAAATTTCCATGCTACACATCCATGCTTAATCCATGTCGTTGGTTATAGTGATATACATGACCATTGATGGATCTAGTTACGATAATTGAAATGAAGATCGCTTTGATCTTATGTTGATATGATTGAAGGACCATATTGATTAAAGATGATTTTGGTAATGATATCAATTTCGAGCTCATAAGGTTATATTATGATATACAATTATAAAGTATTATGTATATATACATACGTAGTCCAAGTGGGAGATTGTTAGATTTTTTTTAATGGATATCTAATAATAATAATAATTGTATATTATATGGTATAATGAGGTTTGACCCAAATTAAAGTGATCCAATAAAGTTTAAGGTTAAATGGGTTTAAATCATCTTCTTAAGTGTGGGCTTTTATGAGTAAAGACCCTAATGTCTTATTTCTTATTTATGATGGGCAAATTAGGAATAAGAAAAGTTAAGAAATATATAAAGTGGTTATGGTTCCCAAATTGGATGTAGGATTTTATTTTCTGACATCCCATCATTAGAAAATAAAAAGTGCCTTTTCTAGAAAATTATTGCATATCAACTAGGAAGATCAAGAGTCACAAGGATCACAATCATGTTAGCTCTTATGGATTCTGATACACTTTCACATCTAGTATATTCTTCTTGATGATTGAACATGAAGGATCTAGATGTTGGTGATGGATTTTATTATTTTTTTATCACGATTAATGTTTGCTAACACATTTCAAAAAAGCAAACACCAAAACATCAAAATAGCAATACACCTCAAAGATCATGAATATGATAATAAAAAATGACATATCAACCTAACAAAAAACCTTACACATAGAACATGCTAGATATTCAACAACAATTAGGAGGATGGGACCTAAGATTACTTCATAATCTGATGATCAACTTGATTTGCTACATTTTAAGACATAATTAAGCTCAGCTTGCGACACTAGTAGACATCTCGCTATTGTCTTACTATTGAATTTTGTGTCTTGTTGTCATATCTACTTTTCAAGCTTTTGCACTATTACAAAAACACACTTACATATACGTTATGTCACATATGCCACTTTATTTTGGAAATCAACGTCCATTTAAGCAACATTGTAAGTTAAGATAATCCACATCAGATTTTTAAATGACATATAAAACTAGAAACGATGTTAGTTTTTAATCTAAAATTGATATATTTTTATTTGAATTTTTTTTTACACATTTATTTAAAAAAAAACCAAAGTGAAATAATTTTTTAAAAATGGTACAACATTGGCTAAGCCATAGAACTGACATGCAAAATCACTAAAGATATCAGTGTTTTATTAAAAAAAAATGGATGTCTTTTCTCTAAAAAAACATTTTGACCATTAAAAATGGCAGTTTTGTATTAAAACCTGACATCTTTTCTCTTAAAAAAGCTCAAAGACCATGAAAGACATAAATTGTTTATTATAAAGCAACATTTTTTCTCTAAAAAAAAAACTACTGCTAGCTACATTTTTATAGAAACCTTTTGCTATTTACATTTTTGCAAAAAGAACCATCAAACCAAAATCTCCAATTATCAAAAACAATTCTAATTTCAACAACTTTAAACATTTTATTGGAGCAACAAAAAAAAAATTCAAGACATTACAAAACTAATTAAAATTAAAACATATCAAATTAACAAGTTTATACATTATTCTATGAGATTAAGTTGGAGAAATCTCGATCATTGATATCAAATTGTTATCCATATCTTCTTGAGTGTAAAGGCTTTGATTTCCTTCAAAGTGCTATAAGTTTTTATAAAACTAACATGTTAAAATTAAAGAGTTGCCCACATAAATATACAATAAATATATAATCCAACATAATCATCAAAACTAAAAATTAAACAGTTGTTTACATATACAAAAAATACATAATCAAATTAAGCATCTAAACTAAAAATTACGTAATTACCTATACATACAATAAATACATAATCAATTACTTTCAATTTTTTCTCATTTTTTTCTTTAGGAGGATCTTCAACCCATATCTCTTTACCATGATCATTACATCTATAGAACTCTTCTAAGTTGTTTTCATCATTCATCGGAGGTAGTTTTGAAGAGAAAGGAGGGGTCTTATGAATATCATGACTCATGTCTTCTTCATCCTCATCATCAACAATTTATCTATTCCCTTGAAGAACTACGAATGACTTCTTATCAGCTGAGTCTGTGATATGAAAAAATTGTTTTGCTTTAGATGCCATTTTGAACGATTCCCCCTTATGACCTTTCCTATTAAGATACACCAATATGAACCAAAACTCATCAAATCAGCATTTGAACTACAATGTTGTGATTCAAATTTGCACTTAATTTTTTGCATAATATATTATTTTGATTCATTTGACTGTTGTATCTCTAAAATTTAGCATGAATATGTGGCAACAAATACAAAACCACACACACAATGCTAACATATTTCACACTCATTGAGAACCCATTTACATCTTCCAGTTAGTATGATCCAAAATTAAAAAAATAACTAGGGCACATAATTAAATATAGTCAGCACACAATTCATCTCATCCACACAACATTAATTATTAATAAAATTTTAAAAGAAAAGTAGCTATTATCTAGAAATAGAGAGAGTAAGACAAAGAAGATTAGTTCAAACACCAAGAGAGTGAGATAGTGAGAGTGAGAGGAAGAATACCCCTGAATCGTTGGAGATGAAAGGGGAAAGATCTAGGATTTTAAACTAGTAAGAGAGCAAGAGTGATAGTCAAGTGTGCAAAAACTTTTTTATAAATGACAAACTTATAATGTCTATTTCTTAGGAAAAACTAACATTGGATATCTAAAATGTATGTCAGTTGTTAATGAAAAATAGACATTATTAGTTTCAATGTCGATTTTTTAAGAGAACTAATATCTTAATTTTCATTTACCCATGTAACGCACTATGTCTCATTTATTTTGAATAATTTTTGTCCATTTTATTTTTCAAATAATATATTACAATTTTTGCAAAGAAATTACCCAATGGCTATTTATTTTTTTGAATTATTTTATCCCTTAAATAATATTTAAATTCTTGAATTATTTTATAATCTTATTAAAATGAAATTATTTGATTGGAAATAGAAAAAATTAATGAATAGAGAATATTTTTGTTTATAAATAAATTAGGCAAAATAATTCTAGTAAGGCTTGTATTAAAAATTAAATATTTTTTGTTTGTGAATAGACAAAATAATTAATTGTTAGCTTTGCTAGGGAGATTATTAGCGTTGCTATCATACTTTCTTTAGTTTTGATGTTTAAAACCAATTTTGATCAATATCACAATCTAACCATATGTTTTGTGTTTGTTGTTTAATTATAGGATCAAAGTTAAACTAATGTTATTCAAGAGATCCACTTTTAGATATAACAATTTTATTATATTAATTATGATCTTTTTTAAGTATGATCAAATTCATATTTAAACTAAATAAGTTTCTTAAATCAGTTAAGTTGAGGTAGAAATAAATCACTTGAAATAAGTTAAAACTAAAAGTTTTCTAAAAAAGTTTTCAAATACTCTTTCATAAGTACAATTTTTATAAAAACTATTTTTCACTATGCAAATCAATTTACAAATTCATTCATATTGAAAATCTTGTGACATAAACATGAATCGAATTATGAAGAATTGTTTTGAAAATTATTTTTATTGAAGGTTAGAAAATTTTGAGAATCGATTAGATAATCGATTCATGACTTGTTCACATGATACACATCGATTTAGTCATAAAGTTCTTAATGATATTCATAGAACAAATTGATTCATAAGTCAATTCGTAAGTTGGTAACCCCTTTGAATTGATTCACAATCTAAATATTAATTATTTTTTAAAATGTCAGTTGCCACACTATAAATACTACATAACCTCATTTCAAACATAACTTCTACAACTTCTATAACAAGTGCAAAAAACTAAGAGAAAACAAAGCAAAATGCTAATCTGTCTCTACCTCATCTATTTTCATTAAAATGAATTAATCTTAGACTAAATTGAAGAAGAACACACATTAGATAATTAAGATCCACATCTCAATTCAAGTAATTGTATATTCTATCTTGAAACCTTGTTTCTGTTTTAAATTTCTAGGGTTTAGAAATCTAAGATACAAAGGGAGAGGTTAATCTTCCCTTTGCATATTATTTAATTGTGAGGTTGATCATAGTTATTAGAAGATGTAATGAATTTTTGTATCTAATTTGGTTCTGAAGAGCTCAGTTAATTCTTGTATTTAGTAATAAAAAGGACCATTCAATTAAGGATTTGATCGGAGTGGACACTACCAAAAAAAAAGCATTTTAGCGATCGAAAAATTTCGATCGCTAACTGTGACCGAATTGAGACTGCTTTGTGACTGATTGCCTAAAAAAAAAATTTGAATATTTTTTATGGTTTAGCGACCGAATCAGCGATCGAATTTTTCAGTGACAAAATTTTTGATCACTATTCGGTCGCTGTATAGTAGCAAACTGTGAAAATTTTGAATGTGTTTTGGAAAAACTTTAGCGACCGAATATTTTGATGGCCAAATTAGGTCTTCATCCTTTAGCGACCGAACTTTTCGATCGTAATTTGCAATATGAAATGGAGGATTAAAATGAAAAACTTTTATAGGGACTAAAATGAAAAGTTTTTTTTACTGGGATTATTTTGCATAATGTTCATAGTTTGGGGCTGAAATACAAATTTACTTTTTTTTCTTTTTCCATAAAACTATCAGCCCAATTCTTCTCTCTCCACTCTTCCCAACTCTTCCAGAATATTGGTCCAATCGACCACATACCAGTCCATCGGATGCCCATGAAGTCCAGGTTCCGTTTTACACACATACGACGGCCGAAGCAGCTACTGTCGCAGTAGACGAGGCGGCGCCATCGAGAAATGACAGAAACCCAATATTGGGTGGCTCTTGATCATTAAGAAACAAGTCCTCGTGAACTCTGAATGTAATATGAGCGAACACAATCGCCAAACCCACCATCAAAGTTGAAATCTATAGCGATTTGACGTTGGTAACGAACACCACAAAAATTGTTAGCATCACCAAAAGGCCCAAGAATTCCCGATCAGAGAAGGTACGGCCAAAAACAATAAAGGGTTGATCTGCTGGTCAGAAAAGGTAGGCAAAGGACCAAGAACCAAGGGGGCCCAACAGAATGACAAGTGATAAGGGGTCGGTGATCAGAGAAACAGCTAATACGAAGGCAAGTAGGATTATGTAGTTAACGCGGAAGTAGGAGAAGTTCTTGCGGATCTAAGAATACGATTCGGTTAGGGAATTGGGTTGGGACATCAAGTTCCGATCAATGAGCTCCAACCAAGGGCAACACTAGGAGAATCCTTGGTGGACGTTAGAGGAGAGGCATGACATGAAAGCACCAAAGGCCGAAGTGGCAATCGGCGGCTGCGATTAGGAATCGGCAGCACCGCTGTTGGTACTGGGGTTCGAGATCGGGAGTGCCGGCGGAGAAGCCATGGTAGCACATAGATCTTAAAAAACCCCGTAAGATTCTGTCACTTTGTCGAGTATGCTTAGCCCCTTAGCTTGTACTTATCCTTATTCCTATTTGACATTTTTATTAGA
>JANHAO010024247.1:0-11677 GCA_026873985.1 Saraca asoca
TTTGTTTTGTGTTTTGCCCAGGAGTGCAAAAGCTAAGTGTGGGGGAATTTGATAACAAAATATTTTACTCATTTAATTATCCTCTTACTAAGCTTTTTAAGGTCCAAACTGACTTATTTTAGCTGTGTTATTAGATATTCATAGTGTGGTGTCAATTGGAATCATTTTAGAAAATTCTGTAGTATTTAGCATTTTAAGCAGTTTCTATATTTGGCTATAACTTGAGCTACAATTGTCCAATTAATGTGATTCTTATCTTGTAGGAAATCTAAGACATAGTTCTACAACTTTCATGAAGACCTCCAAGGCTGAATCTCACAATTGGTTATCTAAAATTGGAGCTCAAGCCAAAACCAAAATGCTATCTCAGTCTGTCTCGTGTTGCCTGACCTCTGAGCACTCATTAAGCAATATCTGGAGCTATAGAAGTCCAATTGAGGTCAAACTAAGCCCAAATGGAAGTTAAGACACAAGGATACATCTTTCATGAAGACTTCTAGACTTGAATACATCATCTTGGGCGTGAAAAATGAGCTGCAATATAGAGGCAGAATGTTGACGAGTTGGGCCTATGCAGAATGTGATTTTTAGGCCCCAATTGGCATGAAACTTGAGCCCAATGACCATCCCTTGCACCAAATCCACACTCAACCAACTAGAATTCATTGAGTCGGTAAAAAAACTAAAGAATGCAATCTGCAATGGCACAGTACACACAAAGGGAGTGGCAGCAAGCAAACCAGACTACACCAGCCTATCATGATTGCCCTACTCCACCAACCAGCAGCTAGTTTCTCTTTTCCCGGCTTAAGCATTCTTTAGTTGGAGACTTTAGAAAGTTTTTAGTAGAGTTTTAGAGAGTTTTGGCAGCACATTTTTCTCTTCTTTTCTCTGTAATTTTGCCTTCCATTTATGGAAGGTTGAGAACTTGTAATCAGTCCAAGGGATTAGCTACTTGAAAATTAATGTAGAGATCTTGCTTTCACCTTGCATTCAATTGTTTGTTATTTCTTCTCCTTTCCTCTCTGTTTTATTTAGAATTATGAATTGAATGGCTTCATTTGATTTAGATGTTAATAAGATTATTGCTTAATAATCACTTGTAGAAAGAGGATGGTAGAAACTAAGCAATGTATTAAGCTTTTGATGGATTTTTTTGCTGGCTGAGTTCTACATAGGACTCATTAATCATTTCAAGGCTTCTTGTTATGATTTAAGGTCAGAAAATACAATCAACAATTGGATAAATATTTAGTGATCAAGGATACATTAATCTCAAGTTTAGTTGATTCCCTTTGGCTGGTTGTTTGCTTACATTGTTGTCTACATTCCTACTTTGTGTTTGTTGTTAGATTAGATACTACCAACCCCGCTCTCATTTTTACCTTCTAATCTAATTGCTATTATTAGAATGATCTAAGGGCTTGACCTAGTGTTGCCTTATTCTACAAGTAGTAAGTAAGGTAGCTTGATTATAAATTTCTAATCTTGATTGGCCTCGACAACCACAATTAATAGACTCAGTCAATTTTTGGTAGCCCCACGTGCTCCACATCTTGTAGCAGCACTTCATATTTTATAGTACATTAAAGGCATTCTAGGTCAAGGAATCTTCTTTCCCTCAAACTCTACGATTCAACTTAAAGCATTTGCAGACTTAGATTGGGCAACATGCCCTGACACTCGCCAGTCTATTTTTGGTTTTTGTGTGTTCCTTGGCTTCTCTCTGATTTCCTGGATATCAAAGAAATAATAGATTGTGCCTCATTCATCTACTGAAGCTAAATATCGATCTATGGCCAACAATACTTGTGAACTTGTTTGGCTATTATCTTTACTTAAGGATTTAGGAGTTTCTCACCTTGGCCTGGCTCTACTGTTTTGTGATAACTAAGCCACCCCCCACATTGCTGCTAACCCTGTATATCATGAATGAACCAAGCATATTGATAGTGACTGCCACATTGTACAGGAGAAGTTACAAGCAGGCACACTCAAGACTTTACACATTGGAACACAAAACCAGCTAGCTGATGTCTTCACCAAAGCACTTCACCCTACTCAGTTTCATGCTCTCTTAGGCAATATGGGCATCCATAATCTATATGCTCCATCTTGAGGGGGAGTCTCAGCATTATGGTGTAACCAATTTGTTTTCCATTATTGCTTTATGTTATATTTCTATTATACAGTTATACATAGTTAGTTATTTTTTTCTTTGCTGAGGTGTATTTCACGTTTTAGGCATGTAAACAAAATGCTTTGCTATATAAACCCATGCACCTTCAGTTTGAAATATAAGCCAATATTCAAAGGATGTGCTAATTTCCATTCCCTTCTAATAGAATTGAAGAAATTGAGCTATAATTTTAGGGTCAAGTTGCTGCAACCTTGCATGAAAAGGGGGTAGATGGTTGAAGTTGATCTAACCAATTTTGACTTCAAAAACTAAGGACATTGTTCTGCCAGCCTTCAGCAACCTTGTAGGTATGCATTCTGGCCATTTGAAATTTCTACATGTAAGCAGAATAGATGATGTAGTAAAATTAAAGAATTGGATAAAGGAAAAGAATAAGGAGAACCGAATATAGAAATAGGATACAGTAGTAAGAAGTGCAACTTCGAAATATCAAAACATAACTCTTAGATCTTTGACATCTACTAGGATTAGAAAACAGCTCAAGGCCACACTCTCTTGACCGGAGGACATAGTCACAACTGGGCAAAAGTTGAGGAGAGTGGTCACTTTCCTTTTTACCTATATCTGTGTTAGACCAAACATAGAGTAGCTTGGATGGTGTGATACTAACTTAACTCCCCAGAAGTTACTATTTTTTTTTTTCTTGTAATGGTCCTCTGAGCTAGGAATATCGAGTTTTGTTTAAGGTGAAGTTAAGAGAAAAAAAAAAATCTGCTTAGTGGAACCATAAGCCCAAGTAGGCAAGGTGAGGGGAAAGTAGTGGGATATAAGGTCCCCTTTGTGACAAACTCTTCAAATAGTTGAGTGAATAATAGGAAGTTAGAGATTGGGGTGCTGTATAGAGTTCAGGAAAGTATAATTATTAGAAAATTGATTAGAGGGGAATAACTCCTTCAAACCTTAAGTTGTGTTCATTTTTCTTGGCATGATAATTCCCTAAATTAGGGATGTTGCCTCTGTGTGAGCTGTAGCTATTCGAAGGGTGGGGTTGACCCTTTCGGGTACTGCTGGACCTGAGTAGATAAGGAATTTGCTGAAATGAATGATTTCACTTATCCCATGTGACAGCATGCTTTTTAGCCGATTTCAAGTAGAAGACAGTAAGACTGAAAAGAAATTTAACCTACTATGCTCTAGTGTTCATGGTATAAGCAAGTGAGATAAAGGTGTATTTACATAAGAAACCAATAAGGCTCCATAAAGCTGGAAACCGTGAATCTGGCCACTGGCTAGGAGTTGCACCATGTGATATTAGGTAGACAAGTCCAATAAAAACAGATATTTAAGAAGACAACATGAAGATAATCACTGCTCATGTAAAAAAATTCAGTGTGCTTGTGTGTTTCCATGTAATTAGATGAATGTGGATTCCACACTAATTCTTTAAGTAACTTAAAATTGTGTTAAATTGATAAATATTATATGGCCACTAATAGGGTGGAGTGATAAGGGAGAAAGTACTATGATAGAGAAATAAGGTGGTGTGGAAGATATTGTAAATAACAAGAATGCAAAGGTGAGTTACATGAAGGATCTTGAAGTAGGAATCCACATATTTTATAGTATGAAATCTGCAGGAAATTGATAGGCAGTAAATGTTTTTATTTATTTTTCTCTCTTGAATTACATTAGTAGTATGACTTACATAAGGTAAGATCCCATGAAAATTATGCATGACAAAGTCTCATCTTGACTTGATAATGAAACCTGAGAAACGGTAGTTATATAGGATGTTACGGAAACCAAGCTTTGTTAGGGGAACCTAATGCTTGTGATAAAGTGGAAACAATCTAGTTATTTAGAATTCAACTTGGGGTATAAAAAAATTTAGTGCTGTGTGTTGTGAACTAGCTAAAAAAGAAACCATGAGCTTGGTATAGGAATAGATGATGGTCAGAATGATGTTGTGCGGAAAATTTAAGTTTGATATGCTAAATTGGTTCCTTGTATGATGCTAAATAAATGTGTCATTCACTGAGTTTTAATGAAATTCATACATATTGTTGTAAATTCTTTTTTTTTTTTTTTTCAAAGCCTCAGGTTGCATCTATACTGCAGGTTCACCCTTCAATTCGGCCCGAACTGGATGTTTGATGCTGAGGAAGACCGAAGATAGGAAGCTTGGTCATCCATTTTGGTAGTTGGATTGATCGCATGAGTCCTGCATTATACATGTATCTAGTTTTCTTTTATTATGTATACAAGTGTCAGTAACTATTTTGGATTGTTGAATCAAAGAACCCTTCGAATATTACAGGTTATGTCAAGGGGTATATCATCCTAGAGATATGTGATATTGAGAGGAAACTCGCCAAAATTTGTTCATAATTTTACGTCATATATATATATATATATATATATGACTTATCCCTTCATTTGCATTTAAGCAATTAGCTTACAGTTGATTCTTTTTATTACGTTGATTATTAACAGTGTGGCCTTGGAATGGTTTTGGGATCTCATTGCTCGGTTTGCAGAAATACGCGTGCCGGTCATGATCCAATTTTCTGGGTCATGACACAATTCCCAGGTAAAGACAATTAAATATAGTTTGAAGTGGTATATGTTATGTTATATATTAATTAGTAGGTGAATTCAAGCTATAAAGTTTAACGTGAACTGAACACATGCTCTTGTATGATTGATTCGTACAATAAAATCCTTTAATTGAATTGTGAAAGTACGATACTTTTACTTAATACTTAAATAATTTATATATTTTAATTGTGTAAGTATGCGATTGCTTATGTAACCTAACCAATAATTACTAGAACTATTATGAGTGGCTATGATGAGAGGCAGGGATGTCCATTTCCCTGTCAAAATGTTTCCCTTTTGCTGCCCCCGTGTCATAAACTTTTAGTCCTGTAATATGGACTTATGTTTCTAATTCAGAAAAAAAAAAAAAAAAAAGAGGGAATGTGTTGGAAGCATTTTTCCGTCAACCAATTTCTATGAGTTTGTCTTGATGTCCAAAGCTCTTCAGAAAATTTTCTTTGCAATTTATCATTGAAGCCTTGACACTATTCATTTGTTGTGAGCCTATGTTTATTATCTTCAAGTTTTGAGTCTGCCTATCTCATTTTCTTTGCTTCATATTCACTAAAGTTTATGTCTGATGTATAATCCATTATGGGTATTTAGTCCATGGCCATGGGTATCTAGTTTGTGATTGTGATCATTTAGTTCTTCAAAGTGGGTATTTTTCTATGCGCTAATTTCTTTTATATTTAAGCATCTTCACTTCTATTATATTTCTTTATTTAAAATAATTTGCATTCTTGGTTGTCTTTCATTTCATTGTAATTCTAACTAATGGTAGAGGAAACTCATGGCACTAATAGCAGATGTGTATCCACCATCCACAACTAGATCATGTGCTGTTATGAAACTAGAATTGTCGCTTGCTAGAAATAAAGCAGCCTGAGCCACATCTTCTATGGTTGCACCTCTTCCCTGCAGTAAACTGGCTCTCTTGCCTATATATTGAATCATTTCTTCAGGTTTAATATCCACTTTTGTGAAACTTCTAAACGCACTGAGAAGCATCTCAGAGGGAACTCCATGTGGTGAAATGCAATTAACACGGATCAAATGCATCCCCAACTCACAAGCACAAGTCCTCATTAATCCAATCATGGCTGCTTTTGACATTGTGTAGGAATGTGAACCTAAGCCTCCTATTGTGGCTGCTGGGCTTGCTGTGCATATGATGGATCCTCCTTTTCCACCTTCGATCATTGCACGTGCGGCGTGTTTGATTCCATGTATGGTGCCATGAAGATTGACGGAGAGTATGTGATTTACTTGATCCATATCAAGCTTTGTGATGCTTCCATGATGAGAGCCTGAAATTCCGGCATTGTTAAACATTATGTCAAGATGCCCTTTCCATGTCATTGCAAGCTCAATTGCTGATTCAACGTCAGCTTCCTTTGACACATCACAATGTATGTATCGGCCTCCAATTGATTTAGCTATTGCAACACCAAGATCATCAAGAACATCCGCAATCACTACGTTTGCTCCATTTTCTGCAAATAGTTTTGCTGCAGCAGCTCCAATCCCTCTAGACCCTCCAGTTATTACTGCCACTTTGCCCATCAAGCTGATCAAAGGAGAACCCATAAGTATTATTACTCACTACACTACATATGTAGAAACTGGTTTCATGACTTACGGAAATAATGGTTATTTTGCACTTAATTATAATTATTATTATTGTGCCAGAATTATTTCCTAATATTATGTTTTTCCCAAAAGTTTCAATTACTGCAATGCTATACAATTGCAATGAGAGATAGGATATACTAATGAAGTGTTGAAGATTTGGTTGCTTTAATATCTCTTTTAGAAAAAAAATGTTTGCTACTTTAATAAGGAAACTAGGTTTAATAGCAAGAGATGACCAACCTCTTTGTAGTTAGGTTTAACATATCATTGTTCCAAGACATATTTGCCTCCATTTCGTTTCTGAAATGTTATAATCTGCAATTAGATGCCTTATATATATATATATATATATATATCTATATATATATATATATATATGATCAATCAAAATATATAATAAAAATTAAAGAATTTGGCGAGTGCTTTTGGAATGGTTTGTTTTATTATGCCATCATACTTCTCTTGCCTTAACTGTTTTATTATAAAATATATCATAAATGTTTTATTATGCCATCACACTTCTCCATTTCATTCCTAATTCTCAACAACAACTAGACAAATTCTAAGTTTCATTAATCTATTGTTTTCATTACAATTTAAAGGTTATCATTCACCTAATTCCACTCGACTCCTTTCTTCCAAACCTTTTAAGATATACTTTTATTACATACAAATAATGTAATTGTTCTTTGTGGATTTCATCTCATGGAAAGAAATCAAAGACTTAAAAATCATATATAGTCGAGTATAATATATACTAACTCATATTTATATTGGATAAGGTATATCATTTATGAACTAAATTAAGTGAACAATATTCGCAAAAAAAAAAAAGAGAAAAATGTGCTTTACATCTTTCAGGATTCATTGACAGATTATATCCTTAAATTTTTAAAAATCTACAAATTACATCTATAAATGTTAAAAATACTATAAACTACCCCTTTGGATAAAAGTGAAAATGTAAATTTGTGATTAATTTTAACCCGAGACTAATATTGTCTATCGCACAAACTTTGTTGAAAATCTTTTGTTTTTTTTTCTCTCATAAGGCCAATGATAAATCTAGAATTCAACATATAGGGGGCTAAATTAAATTTAATAGTAAAAATATTTAAATTTTTTAAAAATAATTATAATAATATGTTTCAATGATAATAAATTATACAAAATTTGCAAATAATATCAATAATATGTTTCAATTCCGGGAGACAATACCCTAAAAGAGCATTTCAAAATTTACAAATAATATCAATATATTAACAAAAGAAGTTTATTAACTCAAGTATATGCAACATACAAGCTCATAATATATATAACATTGCACAAAAGATAACTCAAAAACTCTAACATTATTAAAATTTGAAGGCTTGATGTTGAAAAAAGTGGTGTGTGTGGGTGGAGGGAGGAGCAAGATTAAGACTGCATTTACTTAAAAATTTACTTGTAGTATATGAAAAATGCACCGTATGGTGGTCAGGGCCACCGCTAGCCTCCTTAAATCCATCAATGCATAATTAAGGCCTGTAACCTGCGTTAAACATTTTATTTCTACCTATTTGTGAGTTTCAGTATCGAGGTTCGGAGAAAAACCAATATTTGTAAATTTCTCTTGTATTTTCATTTGTTTCTTTGCTAATATAATTGATTGAACAATGGGTAATATTATGAGAAGCTTCACCTAATCAAGTTTTTTATCATTAGATTAAATAGATTATTTTAGAGATTTGCATAATGAGAATTGATTCATAATCTTGCCTGAAAATAATTTATTAAATAAAATTATATTTAAAATATTATGATGATTTCTCTCTTTACGTTATTTATTCATCGTTCTCTTTCCACCTTATCTTTAACTACTCTCTTCTTTTTCTCATGAATCTATCCATTTCCTTTTTTTATTCATTTTTTTTATTTATCCCTAGAACAATTTTTTCCATTTTTTTTAAATCCAATTACCCTCTAAAAGATGAGCTCTATGACAAGAAATAGTTAATGTTAAATAGTTAACATTAAATCACTAGTGCTGGGTTGATGAGTTGTTAATAGTTTTCATTTCAAGTGTAAACATGGAAGTTTTGTCATCATGCGAGCACTGCAAAGAATTCTCTATAGACAATGACTTCTTTGAATTTAGAAGACAATAGAAACAATTAGAGTAAAATTGTGATTGCCTGACAAATAATTTGCCAATTGGTTGACAATAATCGTTCAGATTTTCTCTTCAAACTAATACTTGAAAGGATTTTGCCACAATCATAGCATTCTGTACTTTGAGTTTGTCCGTAGTACTATAAAATTACACTTTTAAAAAAATTATCAAACTCACTTTAAATAAACTAAATCATATAAATATATGAAAATAATATAGGCATATAATTAGATAAAAGAGTGGTAACAAAACCCTACATCATATTGTGAATCCATAAATTATCTTGAAAACTATGGTAACTTATAAATTAAAAGTCAAAAAAGGAAAAAAAAAGTGTAAAATCTAATCTTTCATAAATTATCTCCCAAATCATGTATACAAAGAGGGAATAAAAGACCCAATAAGCTGGACACATTGCAATATCTCTCTAGTATTATGAGCTAAGTATACCCTTCATCTGAAAACATAAAACAAAATGGATAAACACTCGAGTGAAGTAATATATACATCATATTTAAACTATATTAATAGACTACCTGGTTGAAATTTTCATTTGTTGAAAGGCTACCAGTATGGAATTGATGCATATTAGGATATGGAGGAATAGCAAAAGAAGCTCCCTATAAATACATAATATATTAAATTATAAATTTCATCAAGAGTTAAGATTTAATAAACAAATGAAAAAAATATTAATTGTAAAGCCCATCTGGTTTAATTGTAGATTGGGACAAGAAATAGCAACATTCTTAGTGAGTTCATCATTCATTCCACCATATAGAACAGTGCTATTATGAGAATAATACAATTCATTTGACAGCATTACTTGTGATTTAACTTGAGTTTCTTCTAAAGACGCAGTAGATCTTCCTACAACATTTTCACTTTTTCTTCCTTTGGTGCTCGTAACTGTACTTTATCTTCTCTTGTCAAGAAAAGATTTCATTTTTTTGGGCCTACCTTTATGCCTTGTGATTGGAGGATCAAGAACCTTGATAAAGTTGAAGCATACTATAACTCTTCACCATCGTTAGATTCCTTAGCGCACTCATACTTCTCAATGCGACTTTAACATCTTTCAATATCTTATGTAAACCATTCATTGCAAGATTGTAGACATTTTGATTCATGGAAACTTCAGCTACAATGTTATTGGCTTCATGATAAATATTATTGAAACGAATGGTAGTTGGTACATGACAACTTCCTCAAATAATTTTCCTTATATTATGGGTGTTTTCTAGTACAATGCAAAATGGGTTGATAAAAGTCCAACAAAAGACAAGTCCAACCACAAGAGATCCAGATCGATCAAGAACTGAGGTTGCTTGACAGAAGCACTAGCTTGCTAGCCGCAAGCTCGAGGCATAGGACAAGGCCAGAGCAATAGTCCCAATTCGTTAAAGATGAGCCCCAACTCACTTGGCCATCGGATCACCATGCACTAGTTCAAATCGTACAAGCTCAATGTCGTTGGTCAAAAGTCAACAACAACCCCAAGATAGGAGTCCCAGCTCACAGGACGCAACATTTGCCCAATTAGAAGCTCGCAGTGTGCGAACCTGAAGTAAACACCCTCTCACAGACCTAACTTGTGTGGCCAATATGCAAAAAGTAGCTTATAACTCATAGGAATTAGTCTGCAAAAGCCAACCTACCATCTGCAGAAGCCGATTTGTAGAAACCCAAACTGCTAAACACATTTATTACTTAATGTAATGGATTTACAATTTATTAAATTATATTTGTAACCTCCCAACCTCTATAAAAGGGGAGGAATAGATACAATAGAGAGGCCTAAGAATACATACTGTAAATCTGCCAAATTTTCAACAAAGAAATAAAATTATTTGTGAACATAAGAATCCAAACAAAGGATTTTAGCCAAACCATGTTAAAATCTCTGGTGTTCATCTTGTTCTTCCTTCTTCTTGCTCTTACTATTTTTCTGCATTTCTACAACCATATTGCAGTTTGGGATTACCGAAACTACTCTAGTTGACTAAGATTTAAGTTTACCAAATTTCACTGTCAATACCCTACTTATCAACAACCACTCCAAACTTGCATCTTATGTCCAACTTTTTAGGATATACTGTGGGGGAACACTTTGGATATCAAGAACAATAAACACTTTCAAATTGTGCACACAGATGACTTGCAAACTCATAAAGTTAGCATGTACATGTGACATTTTTATTAGAGTGATCAAATGAAATAGTACGATATGCTTGCTTTTCTTTCTTCCACTTGAAAAAGGTTGACTTATTTTCTAATTGCCTAACAATTTGATGATGATAAGCTAGACTTGTTACCAATTTAGCTTGAAACATCTAAAAAATTTCAGCTGTGTAAATTTTTGAGGCTTCATTTTTGTATCCATTTCAACTCTTAACTTTGGTATTTTTCAAATTAGTTTTGAAAATCTATATCATTTTCTTGATCTCTTCGAGCTTCAATAGCTCATTCATATTGTTTCACAAACTCATACAAAGGCATTTGTTTTTTTTCAAATATCCATCAAAATAAGCATTAATGCTCTCACTTCTTTGTGTTCTATACATAGCCCACTACAAAACAAATTATATTTTAGCGACCGAATTTTTCGATCGCTAAAAGTTGAATTTCGATCGCAGAAAATATTTGCGACCGAACAGCGATCGAAATTCAAGAGTGGCTAAAACGTTAGTTGTAAGAGAACCAAGGATCGAAAGAGTTCAGTGGCTGATATTAGCGACTGAATTAGCCATTGCATATTTCGGTGACTAAGATTATGGAAGTTCGATCGTAGTTTAGATTTTTTCTACCAAATATTTCGATCTCTGTTTCGATAGCCACAGTTTTGCAACCAAACACAGCGGTCGCTGGCTATTTTTTTGCGATCGAATTTCAGTCTCTATTTCAATCGCAAAAAGGCACAATAACTTTACGGCCAAACCATTCGATCACTAATTCTACGTCTATTTTTTTGTGACTGAAATTTACGGTGGCTATTTCGATCGCAAAATGATAAAGGCTGGAAAAAAATTGTTAAGGCATTTAGCCAATGAACAGCTTTTGCTGTCATTTTTTTGGGTACCTGATTGACACATAAATTCAGTCAATGAATAGCTTTTACAGTCTTTTTTTTAGTACTTGATTGTCACATAACA